>JAULBM010039978.1:0-10815 GCA_032357055.1 Geukensia granosissima
CAAAAAATGCTACCGGAAGTCAATTCAACCAATCATGTCAGCGTATTTCCGTACACGCAAATCATATAAGAATTATTCTCTATTAAACCAATAATAAAAAGATGCATACAAATTTCATATAAATCTATCAGTGGGAGTCGAAATTTTTCATACAAAAATGACGGCACAAAAGTTTACCTTGCATTCTAACCTTAAAATTATCTTAACAATAAAAGAACCTTTTGAGTTCCCAACAATATCATATGTACCAGTCTACAAAATTTCATAAAATTCGGATCATTTTTGCATTCCCACGGGCCCTTCACAGATAATCCCATCCATCCAAGCATTTTCTTTCACCTACAATTTCCAAAAATTTTGGATGAAATCCATTAACAATTGAAAGTGCTACCCAACTTAAACATGCTACATTTATACACAAAAAAAAAACCTCATTTGTGCCTTTTTTGACGAACACCTCTGAAAATCAATTCAAGCCTTTCTGGCAATTTGTCAATTGAGGTGCTTCGCAAGCGCAACATGTGAAAGGTGAGTAAATCAACCTTTAGGTAAGTGTGAGCACAGTATTTTGTTGAAAACAATAATGTGCTGGACAAAGACATTTGATGAAAACAATAATGTGCCGGACACAGTATAGTGCTGAACACAGTAATATGAATAGATAAAAGATCATTTGAATTCATATTATCATACTATGTAAAGCTCTCATTGAGAGGAATCAAATGCAAAAACCCCATAAAAATCGGATCAAAAATAAAAATTTCTAATCTCCTGCAAAATGTCATTTTTAAAAACATATATGACCCCTTTTAAACAAATTTCTTCAAGTAACATTTGTTGCATTTTTCAAAAGGAATCATTTGAAAAAAAAAAATCAAAATCGTGTGAGAAATAAAAAAAAATTTCAAAAATTAGGCCATCGCCATTTTTGGACCCCCTATATCTCAATAACAGTAAGAGATAGGTCTTGACGATTGTAGCCTATTATATTGATTTTTTTTTCATGGGGAATACTTAGAAAAAAAAACCCACAAAACTGGACACAAAAAACCTACATTTGAACATTGAAAAATCCCCTTTTGGACCCTCCTTTAAAAGGTATGGGCTAGGTCGCCCAAAATTAATCACAACCTGTATTTTTATTGATATCATTGTTTTAAAATTTCCTATGAAAATAAAAGAAAGGAATGACAAATTAAATATTCTGAGGGGTCATCTTAATAATATATCAAGGAAATTGGTTTTTTCTAAATATTTTATTTAAAATTTATATTTGTCTGAATGAACAAGCAGTAAACAATGTGTGTACATGTAAATTCCCCATGAACCCAGGGTATGAGTCTAACGAAGGACACTTGTCTTTTTAATCCTTTCGAGTGTACCATGCAAAAAAGACTGACACGAAAATCTACCACCGACTGAGTATAAAAATAGGCCGTTCGGTTTCACCGCCTGCAGTTAGAAGCAATACTTCCGTACAATGCTTCCGTTAGTTTTTGCAGACCAACCTGAGAGTATTTGAGATTTTCAGGTTAATAGCTCGGTTTCTCTGAGATGCCTAGAACCTCTCCATTATGGACAATTACGTTATACCCCACGCTTCATGTACGAGGTGGTGGTGGTTGATGGTTTTTAACGTCCTTCACAGCAAATTAATGCTCTCAGTCGGAAGGTGTGTATGAGGAATGCCACGCTTTCAGCATATATGCGTTAGGCACGGATCATTGATTTTCCGGGGGGGGGGGGTGGGGATAGAATTTGTTTGCGGCCCAGAATTTCTTTCGCTGGCTTCGCGGGCCAGATTATTTTATTTTTTCAAGTATAGTTCATTTAAGAAAATTTCTTTGTAAAATTAATTTATTTCCTATGGTCAGAGACTGAACCAGAATATATTTTTTTCTCTCAAGATGCTGGTCAAAATATTTTTTTCAAAAATCAAGAAAATTATATTAAAAACAATATCATGCCCCCACCTCCGAGAATCAAATGGTCCGTGCGTTATAGATGTCTTTGCAACAACTCGTCGGAGGGCCCGTAAACTTTCCCGCTCCTACTGAAACTGAAACAGTGAATGCTTTGCACCACAAACATTCTTTCTGTTTGGATATAACACCCTAGGGTACAATTTCCACTACTTATCCACAACAGAATCGTCCGAAAAGGTGAATTCTATCCATTCTCTACATCCGCAATAAATCTACGCTTAAATAACAATCCAAATTTGGCACGTAACGATAAAATTCCTCTCCACTTTTTATTTGTTAATTTGTTGTCGTCCAGAATATGTATGATATATTTGTCGCCTTAAGTTTTCAATAAATAAATAAATTCCGATGATAATGTGTTGCTTTATCCATAACCAATCCATAACGTGTTTAAAAAATTTCCACATAATTCCAATTAAAAAAGAAGAAGATATCCGAGAGCGTAATACTTCCTTAAACGTAACCTTTTAATTGTAATTTATTATTTCATCTAAATGTGTGTGTGTCCGATGTTATAAATGGGTATTAAATGATTTTGCCTTTGTTTTGATACCAACTGAACCAACTTTGCTTTCGGAAGGCTTTTTTCTCTTTCCATAATAACATCAACTTGTGCCAACAGTATCCCGGATGAGTACCAACGGTAGAACCAACATGCCATTTTGTTTTCTCTTGATTTTCCATTAAATGAATTAAATCGATACCAACGACAGAACCAAGATACCAACAAATCTTTTGGAATGTCGTTTGATCTGTCGCCAGCTTGAAAGCGTCTATATATAGAAATGACATCATTTAAAAATTGGGAGAATTTCAATGTTTGAGGACAGGGTTTTAATTAAAATGAGCTTTTAATAGTACGAAAATCATAAAAATCAAACAATCGATTTTTACCTACCATATCAGGGTCTTTATTAACTATGAAATATTAATAAAGACGCACTTACTAATTTTCTAAATATCCATTTGTCTATTTGCACATACATATAATTTATTTCGGAATATCGTTTGATCTTTCGCCAGCTTAAAAGCGTCTATATATAGCAATGACATCATTTAAAAGTTGGGAGAATTTCAACGTTTGAGGACATGTTTTTTTATGCAAATGAGCTTTAAATAATACGAAAATCAAGAAAAATCGAAACAATCGATTGTTACCTGCCATATCAGGGTTATTATTGTCTATGAATTATTTGTGACACTTTCCAATTAAAGATGCACTTAGTAATTTTCCAAAAATCCATTTATTTATTTGTATATTTATATATAATTATTTTGTTTTGTTATACTGATGTCTGTATATTGTCTTGATTTGTTTGATGGATAAAAATAAGTTAAAAAATACCCGACCTTGATCAAATACTATTTTTTCCATTATATTTCATACATTGTAGAAATACCTTCACAAGTGTGGACACAAAAATGTCTCGCCTGTATATGTGACTGACCCTATAAACGTGTGGACATAAAAATTTTCTAATCAAGATATATCGGCTAGCAATACTACCAGGAAATTTAAATAAAACAAATCAATAGCCAGAAATTTTTGATGGTTTGATTGATTGTTTACGGTCTTGTGGCAAATATTTCATGCATTTTCAGGACGGAAAAAAGTTAGAAAACAGTTCATCAATGTAGACTTTACAAAGGGACCGGTAAAGGAGGGACTTTTAGACTGCCACTGTAAAAATTTCGGGTTGGATAGGGGCGGAAAATTTAGCTTTGTCACTGTCCGCCTACGGACCACTCAAAAAGAGCTGTTATAAGGAGTCTTTAGCGTGCTTAGGACGTGGCATTTCCTAAACACGGGGCGTATTTAACGTCTCCCTCTGGACGGATTGTGCATTTATACATCCCCCACAATCAGTGACGCCCCTTTTAGAGGACTAGTGCCTAAAAGACGGAGATACCTAGTGCCTTTTCTTTCCCCGGCACAACCTTTGATAAGGGGAGTATTTATACATCCCACTCGAATTAACGGACGCCCCTTCAGCAGGGGTTCTACCTGCAGGTGGAAAAACCGAACGACCTATTTCTATACCCCGGCCGCCCTAGGGGGGGTACAACATTGGGGAAAATGTGAAAGTACTAATGAAAAAAGTATACTAAGCAATATTACCAACCTGTTACACATCAACATCGATGTAGGGTTTCAACCATGCACTTTCTTGGAATTCAATTACTCTATGAATCTTTGTTAACCTTAAAACCAATTTTGTTTGCTTTCCAACGTAGATATTAATTTAGCCATCGGCGAACGTCGTGGTGGCTTGCACGGTTCGTGGATGCTTTTCCATATATCTCTATATGGAGACAGTTCTTCGTCTTAGACAGTTGTATGTCCTGTTATCAAAGGATAATCGTTATGCAAGTCCTGTAACTTTTCTTGAAACTCCAAGTCTACTTCCAAAGGATAACCCTTGTAAAGTCCGCATCTTTTGATCTTTTAGTTATTTATAGATAACTGATTTCTTTTTCATCGAGAATTGTCATATATCATGTAGCGATTGGTTCAGCCATAGCATACCAATATAAATTGTTTGTATCATAATACATTATGTATTTTTGAGGTTAAGCATCATCGTATGTCTCTGGAATTTAAGGGTTGTTTGCTTGTGCGAATTTCTTACTAACCATGCTGATTCCTCCTATAGTTCATAGTTCAAACATGTTATACATAATAAGGTTTGAAATAAGGTCTAAACACTCTTTTGCCATTTTTCTGTAACCTTTGTGTCATTTTTGGGGTTATCAGATTGTACGTTTCCAATTTTGTTGTTCATGGTTACCAGTCAATATACTATCCATGACTTAGCGATATAACATTTTAAAATTTTACCTTAAGTTTAGTTTTTTAACAGCTAGAGTCCCTCCTGAAAAAAAGTTTGCATGAATTCGGAGAATGGAATTCTGAAAATTTAATGCCCTTATGATGTTCCTGAATTGAAAATTGACCACGCAATTGAAGCGAAAAAGTTCTGTTTAACGAAAAGAACATATCACAGGATTATTACTATCCGGCAAACGTCTCACAAAAGTCTTAAGACTAACCAATACGCTTAAGTTCTGTACAACGTATGCAAGTTACGATAAATCGTAACACTTTCGACATTTTGTGAAACGATCAACTGCTTCAGGAAAAATTGTTTGTTACAAATGCACCCCCCGAGGGAGCTGCTGTTTCGTGTTTGGTTTCAATTGACATTTCTCTCCGAGGGCGGCCGGGGTATAGAAATAGGTCGTTCGGTTTCTCCGAGTGCAGATAGAACTCCTGCAAAAGCCACGTCCTAAGCACGCTAAAGACCACTTGTAACAGCTCTTTTTGAGTGGTCCGTAGGCGGCCAGTTACAAGGCTAAATTTTCCGCCCCTATCCATCCCGCGATTTTTCCAGTGGCATTCAAAAAGTCCCTCCTTTACCGGTCCCTTTGTTACAGTCTACATATTGATGTATTGTTTGCTAAATTGTTTCCGTCCTGAATATGCATGAAATATTTGCTACTGGGCGTTAAACAGCAATCGATCAACCAATTTGCTTACTGGTAAAGCAGTTTAATTTCTTTCTAAATTCCCTGTTAAGACAGATTTTATCATTGGTTTCAGAATTAACACTCAATGAATTCCATTCATAATAGCGACAGAAGAATTCCGGACGTTTTTCACTGGCAATAATGAAAATTTTGTGACACCTTAGAGAAAAGATCAATAAAAAAATATCCCCCTTGAAATTTTTCTTTCAATCCGTCACTACAGTTAAGAATGTAGTATTACGAATAAAATAATTATTTGGCAGGAATATGGTCAAATTATTATGAATTTTATGAATAAAAACAGAAAGCCATCTTATGTACCTATGCATGCTATCTTTTTTCAAAGTGAAATATAAGTTTACGCTATTATAGTCTTTAATTTAAAATAGAGAACCATGTAAAGGGAATGGTTAATGTAATCGTTAATGAAAAAAGAGAGACAACCTGATTTGATGTAAACTTATAGATATTTGAAATAACCTATAATCCACATTTGATTTTCAAATCTAGTTTATCTCGTTTTTAAAGAAGCCCGAACTGCTAACTTTAGCATTGTCGCCAAAAACAAAGATGGCCAACCCTCAAACATGTCAACCTTACATCTCCATAGAGAAATTCAGGAGTAAATGATAGTGTACAAAAGTATAAAAGTATAAATCGTTTTTGCATAGTGTAAAACATTTACCGTTAGCCCTGGAATTTTAGTCAAATTGAGTAAAAACGCAGAAAAACACACTTTCTTTAATTTAGCCAAAAAATCGCCCTCCAACAGCTTGACATAGAGTATAGTGTATAGTGTCGTCAGATGAGATATTAAAATTTAACAATTGTATATAGAAAAACATGATGAGACCGGACCGGTTGGAAAAAGAGAATACAGAGAATAGGTATTAATTACTTTTGTTACAGTAATTGACATTTTTAGAAATTGACGAATCGTACAATATAGTCAACATAAAAAAGCCAGATTGAATTAATTCAGATATAAAGAATACTTCAACAAACAAAATATAATTAAACTTTCAAAAATAAACGACCAACTATAATCGGTTATTCTTAGCTGTAAACAATCAAACAACCAATTACGGCAATACACAACACGTTGAAAGTAAGCCTTACAAAATACAATGTAAAACCTACTGGTCTAAAGGTTCTGGTTAACTAAAGGGATATAAAGACATCAGGGAGAAAACAAACATAATTGTGAGCGTCAACTATCAATAGTTTGAAAATAATAACAAATACGATCATTTTGCCCTATCACACTCTGCTGAATTTCGGTAGGCGTAATCTATCGGATAATTTTTTTACTTGCTATACCACATTTTTCAAGTACTTCGTCTGCTAGGTTTCGCCATTGTTTTTATTTTAATCACTTGGTTCCTTTTTGAAACACGCATGTTTCTCCGCTAGCAGGTTGAAATTTCTTGAAATCTGTACCCGAAATGACATATAGTATGCAATTACGCAGAAGCTTCAAACTATATCGCACATATTGGATTTGTTTACTTCTGCTTTGTTTGGATTTCAAATTTTCCGTGTTTTTGTTCTAATTATGAACAGTTTTCTCCTTGATAGTATTTTTTCAGTTGAGTGCATGCATTATTATACTTCTTAACAGAAGACCAATTAACTAAAGTTCTTTGCAATCAGCCCCTACTTTCTGTTTAGATTAAAATAGAGTTTATCTATCGTTGACTGTAAAATTATTTTGATGTCCATTTTTTTTTCTTCATTATTGAGCGATCATCCGTTAAGTCGTCTCAATTGTATTGTCAAATTGTAAAACTTCTCTTTAAGTAAATCTTTTTAAAGTCGTCATTTTTCATTTAGGAAATATTTCAATTGATAATTTAGACGAATATTAAAGTTAACATTGAAATAATTATTGTGTATATGTGTTAATGATACTTTGTTCTTCTTTTTGATATATGCATGAATATAAATATTGATCACATTTCTGTCCTTTTCAGATTCAATTTAAAACAGCAACAGTTAAATTTCAGTTGGAGTTTGTTTGAGTTTGGACTCAGAAAGCTGTAGGTTGAGGTTTCAACTGACCAATATAAAAATACAGTAATATCTGAAAATAATAAATCTTTGTTTGTCTTGTAGAAAAAGCGTGTAAGAGCGTTTATTTTTTAACAAGGTCTTTAAAAAAACATTGAACAATTCAGATATCGACTTAATATTTCTTTTTCTATCTTGCAACGTTTTAATAACATCTATAAGTAGTTCTATTTTTTTAGTCAACTTAACTCTCCTCGAGTTAAGTTAAATCAATTTATGCTTTTTAAAACATCTAAGTTTAACATAAAGTTAAAAACAATTAAAAAAGAGTTATCGAAGTATTCCCATTTAAATAAAATCTTTTCATTGACAATAAGGACTTATATTTAAGCTCACTTGTTCAATGCTTTTCAAATCGGGTTCAACCTTACAATTATATTATTTGGATAAATTTACTCATGGTTGGATGCATTTTTAATAACAGTAATTACGAGAGAATATTGTTAATGCTGCTAAAGCACATTTACAAAAACGACGATCATATCTATAAAAAATCAGTTGATTTATTTAAACAGAGATAAACGGAAGCTTCAAATGTCTGTGCCAGTTTTTAAGGTGCTGTATAGGTACTTTTGGCTAAACATATTTAAAACAACAATACGATAGTCGAAGGAAATGTCCTTTCTTTTTCAGGAAGATCGGATTTTCGTTATTAGTATGTATAATAATATATGAATATATATATAATATATATAATGTGTGGTTTGGATTTTGTAAGTAAGTGGCGCTATTTATTTATCCATCATCAAACCCGTAAATTCAAAAATACCGGCTTACTATAATATACACTATAAACTTATAAAGTCACTTAACGATAAATAACTCTATTTTTATCTGAACATGGTCCTTATTATGTTGTTAACCACACTGATTCCAACAAAAAATACTCAGAAGATGACATTTGCGGAATGCTAGATTTCTTGATTGACGACATTTTTTGTAATATTGGCGGGCGTGTGTTTCAACAGACTGTCGGCATTACAATGGGGACCAACTGTGCACCCCTTCTGGCCGATTTATTCCTTTATTCATAGGAAGCTGACTTCATACACAGCCTTCTACAGAGAAAAGAGAAAACAATGGCTCAATCTTTTGATTTCACGTTCCGCTATATAGATGATATCCTTTCACTGAATAACTCTAAATTTGGGGACTAATATGTTGACCTCATCTATCCCGTTGAACTTTAAATCAAAGATACTACAGAAACGGAAAGGTGTGCTTCTTACCTAGACTTACACCTTGAAATTGACAGTAAGGGCGGGTTCAGAACAAAACTTTTCGACAAGAGATATGACTTTGACTTTCCGATTGTAAACTTTCCGTTCATGTCTATCAACATTCCAGCCGCACCTGCATACGGAGTATATATCTCTCAGTAGATACACTACTTCAGGGCTTGTGCTTCCTATCAGGATTTTATTGATAGAGGGTTGCAGCTGACTAGAAAACTACTGAGTCAAGGGTTTCTCAAGGAAAGATTACTAATATAGTCATCACTCCGGAAGTTTTTCGGTCGCAATCATGACTTGGTTGACCGGTACGACATATCCATTTCACAGATGACAATGGATATCTTTCGACTGTCATGAACGCATATCCGTTCCTTTACCGGTTACGACTCGCATCGATTGTGACTATAAACCGGCTTTGACTAATGAGTAACACGACGGGTCCCACTAGTGGAGCAGGAGTTGCTTACCCTTCCGGAGCACATGAACTCACTCTGGTTTTTGTAGGGTTCGTGTTACTCCAGCTTTAGTTTTCAGTGTAGTGTTGTGTTTCTATGTTTGTATTTCGTTTCATTTTGTTGGCCATGGTCTTGTCTGTCTTATGACTTTACGATTTCTGTCTTGCCACTTTGGTATCTTCGAATTCCTTTCAACCTATTGCATCCAGACTTTTCAACTACTAGAAGGTTTTGTAGCACTTCAGTATTCATGATCTGAAATCCATACCTCCAGACAGCTCCTGCTCCTCGTCCCCTCTCAACTTAATTCCTACAGGGCACATCATTAATGTGGACATCAATTTGTTACAAATGATTAACTACGACAGTTTTAAATCCGACCGGTAAAGCTTTTAAATAACATTGTTAGCTTTATAAAAGAACTTGGCATCTTCGACTCATCTGGTAACTCAATATATATACTTATTACATTTTCTAAAGTTGATTCTTGTTAACTATTGGTCGGGTGTCTCTTTGATTTGCTTAAAATTTACCTCAAAGAAGACGATTTGAATCTTGATTCTTCATTCTTGATACCAAATCTACACAGGTGTCAATAAAAAAAGTTAAACACTGGTTTTTTCGGGTGACCAAACAAGCATCTTTCTAAATTACTTAAAACTGTATTACCAAGTCAAGAAAGACCTTAAAAAGTATTGTGATAAAACGTAATCAACAGGAGGTGTTAATCAAATGTGGATATCAAAAAACCCAAAAGATCCACTTCAATACTTAAAATCCGATTCTTGAAATTTGCACACGTATTTAAACATGTGAATTTTCAAACTTATAAGCCATGATTCCACATTCACCAATTACAAACTATCTTAAGTAACTGATATCAGGTTTGTCAAACAATATGGAAAACAAAGATATCAATGTTTGGTTTTATGTCAAATGATGGCTTCATAAGAAAACAAAAGCTTGTCCTAATGAATACAGTAAACATGCTATTCTGAAAAAATGCCTGATGTTCTGTTTGGCAATATTTATGTGAAGTTCTGTAGACGGGTTTTTCAACATACGTTATCATTCCAATTAGTACAAATTGTGCACCATACTAACGGACTTGGGTTTAAACTCCTAATAAATCAGAAAATCTTGTTTTCTTGAGCTAGTCATGTTTTTCACGGCATTATTTTATTTGGTTTTGTTACATTTGGATGTCATCATCACTATTTTGCACTTTTACAGAGAGACGGACGATATGAAGATTTGTCCATTGTTTAAAATTCAAGTAACCAGTAAGTGTTGCTGTCTCATATACAACCTTGCCCTATCTTCTATATCTCTATTTTTCAACTGAACTCATCCTGGTTTTTGTAGGTTTGTGTTACACCAACTTTAGTTTTCACTGAAGAGTTTTTGTGATCTTTGGTTCTATTTCGTTTCATTTTATTTGCCCTGGTCTTGTCTATCTTCTGACTTAACGATTGCTGTCTGTCCCTTTGGTTTCTTCGAATAAATGTAACAAACAAAACTTTAAAATCTAAACACAAGCAA
>JAULBM010039989.1:0-10815 GCA_032357055.1 Geukensia granosissima
TGGGATGCTGACAGACTCCCCAAGACACATCTGCACACCAACCTGCATGATGGTAGGCCACACAGTATGTGAGGAAAGGAGTCGGACGAAAAACTTAACCAAATTCAATGATGTATGAAATGTGGGTCATAGTGACCTAATTTGGGTTAGATGCTGACAGACTCCCCAAGACGCATCTGCACAACAACCTGCAAGATGGTACGCCACACAGTATGTGAGGAAACGAGTCGGACGAAAAACTTGACAAAAGTCAATGATGCATGAAATGTGGATAAAATGTGACCTAATTTGGGTAAGATGCTGACAGACTACTAAAGACGCATCTATTAACCAAGTCTGATGATCTGCATCATGTTTTACCAGAACTAATGTCGGACCTCAAACTTAATTGAAATCATTCAACCATGAATTTTAGGTCACGTGACCTCAATTTTTTGTGTGGTGAAAGGTCGTGACCTCATGCATCTGCAAACCAAATAATATGAAAGTAGGTATTTTAATTCCAAAGCCCTGGCTGTGGACGCGCACGCGGACATGGACGCCGAGGGTACTCTTATTGTCTTCCTCTACTTCGTAGAGGCGAACTAAAAATACTGTAACATTCTTTTGTTACTCATCTAAAGGAATGTGCTCATTGTTTACAAACAGAAAATTTCAAATGGCGAAGTGAGATCCGGTGACCCGAGTGTAAAAGCTCTGTAAATGAATAATCACACAAAACAGTATAGGCTCGGAAAGGACGGTTTTTGGCCTCACAAGTAAAGCTTAATATATTATTGAAGTTTTCATTTTTTGCAAACTTAAATATCATATCTTTCAGATTCAATTTATTGTTTCAATAAATAATGTCAGATTTCGTGATTTTTACCGATTAAACTTTGCTTAATAAATGAAAAAATAACAAAAACCCAAACCACATCCTATTTTCCCTCGTTTTTGGCTTTTTTAGTATTGGCCGCAATCGTGTTACACCTCAAATTTTACATATATTTAAATGATGTCAGCAACATAATCTCATGCATTTCTATACTGAAATTAATGTCAAACATATTTTCATTCATTTTTCTATTCCATAAACATTATAAGATAATATAATGTGACGGTGTTTATATTGTGCAAATTTCTGGGCCTAAAGCAAATATTATTGAACCTTCCCCTTTCCAATATGTATGTGCACACCACCTTGCCAGAAGAATTAAGTTTAGGTTTGTCCCCGCCATAATATTCAGTATGAGCTACGTCATATTCAAATATAAATATTCGAAGTATACGTTAAGGGAACCAGAAGAATTAAGTTCTGACAAAAAAATCTTTGAATAACAACAGTAATGCCTAGAAAGATAATCATCCTAGCGAACCATTATGCATATGCATATGCATAATCAACATATAAAGATGGAGAAATGAAATGTTTTCATAAGAAATCTTTATAATAGAAATTATACTTCTACTATGAAATATTTTTAGACGAAATAATCTGCCAAATTTTTTTTGACCAAAGATAACGAATTTCATTGATGTATCAGCAAGTTCAAGCTACAGCATAAATATTATCCAAAGCTGATGAGAAATATATTAGTTAGAGTCCTAACAAGGACATCATGTCAATCTTCTAAGTTATTAAGGGGCATAACTGCTACAAAAATATTTGACCAGGACTCAACATTAAACTCTTTGAGATATCATTGAGTTAAAGCCACTGTATAAATATTATCTTAATCAGATGAAAAATAAATAAGCTGGATCACTTACGCGGTGGATGAACGCATACATTACCATAGCCCCAACCCTGTTGCAGATAGATTCAAAGTAATGAAAACATCTCCCCTGAAAATTATTTTTTCTGGTAAGCAGTTACTAACCCTTCAGCAACATACATACTAAACTCTATGTCAGACTTTGTTGGAATGGGTAAAATTTTTTTACCATATTGCTAGAAACTAGTGTTTATTTTGTAAACTGAAAAAAGGACAAGCAAGTTTCAATTCAGCAATTGCTATGTAAAGAGTTTTTAAATCTCTACATTGCAAAATATGCCATTAGTTTCCTGGAAGAGGGTCTTTGCATTCACTAGCGCCAGATGAGGTGTACACATTATCAACTATGCATAATATAAGAATTGTAAGAGAAGGTAAAAAAAAATAAATGTGCACAGATTTTTAAATTACTCTATCATGGTTAAACTTAAGCAATCCTGCCAAGACAAAGCTGGACAACCCTCAACATTAAAACTCCAAAGAGAAATTCAAAGGCAGATAAAAGTTTGTAAAATACTATTGCATAGTGAAAAAATATAAACCAGTGGGATAATTCTTACTTTTGATTCAAAATGAAAACAAATGACAGAAATGGACATATAATTTACGACATAGAGTATTAGAATTTTGACTTTTTGGAAAACACAGAAATATTGGATACAGATTCATGTCAAACACTTAATGTGTGTGAAAATATTAAATGACATACTTGTAATTATTGTCCTAAATTCTTCTGTATAATTGTCACTCATCAGATCATTACTAATGGCTGTTAATTTAATGTGATATCTTTGTCCATTCTTGACATTAGATATCATCAGTAAATTGCTTGGTACATTTGGCTGTGAAGACGGATTGACACTGGTATCATTTATTGTAACAGAGTAGGAAGATACTGTTCCAGTGTAGTTCCATCTGATTGTAATTTTTCCATCTGCAGCATTCAGATCACTGTTGGCAATGTCAAGAGGTCCAGGTCTTGCAGGCACTAGTAAAAGACATTTTTACACAGGTAACAATTATTTGTTTTTTTTTAAACAAATACATCAGTCTACTAAAGCTTCTTCAAACCATATACATTAAGTCTTCTGTTTTTTTTAACACATGGTAAAACAGGATTATCCTGTGTGTAATAAAATTTAATATTAACAATTTCAGCATGTTTTAGGCCAAATTTCAAAGCAATACCTCATAAAAAAGTTAAAAGAACTTTGATAAAAAAATTTAGGTTACAATGTGCACTGGGTAGACAAAATATAGGTACAACATGTTTATTTTTCATTTGGGTTAATTTAGAGCTTTTCACAAGGAGTATATTCCACCATTGTTTAAGGCCTTGTGCCATAAGACTTTTATGTATAGTTTCACATTTTGTTTTTCGGGGCCTTTTACAGCTTCCGTTTTGGTATGGACTCTGGTTCATTGTTGAAGGCCATAATGGGACCTGTAGAAGTTTAAATGCTACTGGCATTTGGTGGGTGGCTGTCTCATGAATAATCATGCCACATCTCCTATTTTTATATATCTTACTAATTTAAGTCAATATTTTGTTACATTTTCCCCTGCATTTCGTCGATAACTTTTATTTTCGACACTTGCATAATAGTTTTTCTTTAGCTATATTTGATATTTTTACACGAAATCCAGCTTGGCGTGTTTTCAATTTTGTTCATTTTAGCATGTTTAGTATCTTATCATATTTTTAGGCAATGTCTTGATATTTCGAAAATGGACTTTTAATGCCTGATGCAGACTTATCCCGAACATCGCTTTATTTTCAGGGGAATTTGTGTTAACTTAGACAGAATAAACATCAATGAGGAATTGGATGCTGTGATTTCGGCATATCTTCTATTTTTACATAATAGTTAAAAAGTGATTCCGCCAAAACAATTCAGGAAGGACTGACTTAGCTTTGATAAATGAAAAATAATGGTTCAATGATAATGAAAAGATTTGTGGTAGCGAGGCGCATATAATTTTTGGTAATATGTAAAACAAATTAACCTATTAAAATAACAAAAACACACACACAATGCAGTAATGCAATCAAACATCTTTGTCAGATTTTTAAACATCGACAACAGAAATTTATTGATCAAAATTGTCAAAAATGAATGTCATTGTAAACATAATTAAAAGATATGGTCTGAAGAAATCTCAAAATTTATTTCAAAACCTCAGACTTAAAATTTAACATTGTTACATAGACATTATTCCAATAAAATTGTTCCAGATATTTAAAAAATATATATTATTTAACAATATCCAAACATATCACGAATAGATAACACATCCGGCATCTTCTACACAATGGATGAGTATTTAAAGAGTATATAGAAGAAGAACCAGAAAGTGAGTGGCATATTAAAAATCTTGTTTGTTTACGATGTACGATCTAAAAATCGTGTTTTCTTACAAAACTGTAATTATGTTTGTAGTTAATTAAAATGGTTAAATCAAATTTTAAAGCCTTAAAAACTGTGGATTCATGGGAGAAAACTCTGTTATCTTAATTTGATAGATTTATCCACTCCTGATTAATCTAAATCCCTTTTCCTTCTCACATTGATATAAATGTAAAAACAATATACAGTTGGAATATGTTTTCATGTGCCATCATCATAGGAATTGTCTGATCTTTACATAGACAATCTCTTAAATTATAAAGGTATATGTCTGTGTTAGTTGCTTTATAAAACATTTAATCAAAATTATACAAATAAGATAAAGCATAAAGGTAACACTTTTCTACTAATTATCATATATGATGACAGATATTTTAAATGATGGGTAGTATATATCAACATATACTACAGGCTAATTTTATGCCCTCGCTTAACCAGAGGCAAATCCAGGCTTTTTCAAGAGGGATGCCATTTTGTGAACCCTCTTGATTCATAAATTTTCACGATTTTTAGGAGATTAAAACCAAAATTCCTTTCCTTTTTTTATCATTTTGCGTTCCAAAGGGGCGGGCCCCTTTGACCCGTTCGCCCCTGCCTACAAAATATTACATTATGTATAATTTCTATTCCTTTTCATGATAACCTAGCTTTTTAATATTGTATATTATATCATCAAATTTCGATTAATCCTATGAACTTAAGTTCACTATTAATTTTCAGTTGAATAACTTTCAAATTCGACTGTCATTTGGTAGATGGCCATCTGGTGGACAATCATTTCACATCCCCTTTTTTTTATTACTGCTGATAAATTTGAAATAATTTTTAAAAAAAATACTAAGATGGTGTTGACATGTAAACATTTAACAACGCTGTGAAAAACTCTAAAATAGAACATAAAAACCACATATAATATGATTCACGACAAGACAAACTGATAAACACATGCCTGATCCGGTAACCGTGTTTGAACCATTTTCTGCTGACTACTTCCGGTTCGTCTAGTTCGTCTCAACAAACGAATAACTTGAACCGAACTTGCGCGATTCGTGTTCCATTTCCGGTTCAACTGGTACAATCGGTAAGAACCGTTAATGGAAAGCGCCCTTTGTTTCCGGTATTATATACACATATTGTCAGTTAGTTTTCCGAAAGAATTTCTTGAATTCATCTTGAATTTCTGGTATTCTCCAAGCATATAAAAACGGGTTTATTAGAGAATTAATCACTAAAAGACATAGCAATCCAATTCTTGTAGTTCTGGGTACTAAATTCTCCAAATTCATGTCAACAAAAAATGTACACACACACGGAAATGTGAAAAATGTATTTGAAAGCACAATAATTATACAAGTGGCAAATGCCCGGATTTCCCAAGCGTCTAGTGTTTTGATACCTCTCGTAGCTTTCGGAGTTTTAACTTTTATTTCAGGTTCAACTTTATTCCCTGCATTAAATTTGTGAAAAATTTCAATGAGTCGAGAGATATTGCTTTCTGTTTTCGTCAAAATGTTTTCAGTGATTAAATTTTCACTTGCTTTTTTGTCGTGATTCTTCTCATTAAAGGGAAGAAAAGACACATTTCGTTCGACGTCTTTGTTTGTTTGATATTCCTCTGTGGTCGCCAGGTCAGTTTCGTTTCCCTCTGAAGCTCTGTTCCAATGGCTATTAGAGCCTTGAATCTCGGAGTCAAAATCAAGCCTTTTTAACTCGTTGCTGTCAAACACTTTCATTTCAGTATGAGAGGAGGGGATATCTTGCTTGACCGTATTGTTTTCATTTATTTTTGTTTTCGTCGAAACTTCAGGGAAACTTGGTCCAGTCCTTTGCGAATTGCAATTTGGTTGATTATTTGGCAAAGTGTCTGAGGTTAGAGTCCTCTCTTGAAAGAAATTGGTCCACATATGGTAGGAAGTCAGTAATGAGACTACCACAATTAGACACAAAATAAGTGTAATGTATCCACAGAAAAACGTTACAAATAAAGAATAGTTTTCAAACAGAAAAATCGGACCACATGCTATTATTTCACTCCTACGTGGTACAAACAATATCGATTCCAGTACATATAAAAGCCCAAAAGTCAAAGTTCCTCCGATCATTGTGTACTTAAATCTATTCAAAACATGGATTATACCAATGTCTTTACTCTTTATAACTAGGTAGCGCTCGATGCAAATCAGAAGAACTACACTATAAGACGAAACAAGACCATAGGCGATACAGGTTAACTGAAAAACGCAGAAGGCCGTGTTGACGTGAAGGAATTCGCTTAGCTCAGAAATTCCGTAGCAGGTAAGAGACAGCGATAGGAACGAATCACAAATACATAGTGATAGCACAAGCAAGTTGTGAAGCTTTCTCTTAAGTGTTTTAAAGCACACAATAATAAATGCTAAGTTGATAAGTATAGGTATTCCACAAACAACAGACAATGCAATAGATACAACTGGGGAGGCTGTTGCATCTGGAAGTCTTTCAATCTCTTCGTTTATACTTTTCTACAAAAGAACAACAAATGAAAAATATCAGTTGAATTAGAGTATTTTTTTACATTGCGCTAGTCCTGTAAATAGCATTTCGTTCTGAATGGACCGTTTCAGAATTGCAATAAATTTTTGGTTTAATTTCATTGATCAAGGCGTCATTTATGACGACAATGAGATTGCGCAATACATTTTACCAGGACGGAAGTTGAATCGGTCCATTAAGATCAGTTTGCATTTTTGATAAATCAATTCCTTTAAAATATCACTTAATAAATTGATATATTTGCTGACCTAATTGTTACCTTGCTTGAAATTAGTATCGGTCTGTCCACACTGTATTCTCATACATTCGTTACATTCGAGTAGGAATGAAGAACATAAAAGAGGGACAACAGTTGTGCAGTTTTGAAAGGACGTCGTCATAATTCACATTCGACACTTTACCTTTCTATTTCAGTTTCACAATGAGGCCTGTCTTAGATTTTGATGTTGCTTTGATTTGAAATTAATACTTATTTTCCGAGCTGGATGAAAAAAAAACAAGTTCATTGGTCACTCACGCTAACTTGCCGTTTGCAGGTATCGTTTAACAATTTGTAATTTTTGTCATTGCTGGGGGTTTTGTCCAATTTTTTTTTTTTTTTTTTTTTTTTTTTTTTTTTTTTTTTTTTTGGTTACGAGATTTCTATTGTTACAACTCTGCATGTGAAGTTTTTGACGAAACTATTTTCAGGTTTGAATTCACTTACAAAGGTACTATAAACATTCACTGACGACCTGTTTGCTTTTGAATAGTCATGACAGTGGCATGATTTTTTCCTAATTGTTTCATGGTAAAATTTTAATTATGCATATAACGTTTACCATTTTTATAACTTTTAATCTTTGTTTGATCGATGGACTGATTTATTTATTTCTTCAGCCGCTAATAGCAACGATATGGCTGAAATACTGCGGATGTGGCATTAAACACAAATCAACCAATCAAACGTTGACATGTTATGCATTTTAATTTTTATTTTTATTTCCTTATATAAACACACATGAAAAGCCGAACATTTCTGGAACTTGAAATATGTAACGAGACAAATATTTATTTATGATAAAGTAGATACTCGTATTTTATTGCTCTGTCATTCGATAAGATAAATTTCAAAGACATTTCTATTGGAGGGTAATGTAAAGCTTTTTGAGATCACCTTATACTCCTGACGTTGTAAATGATTTCATTTTGTGTACAGCAACTGCTAACGTTACGTTATAGCCCTATGCGGAACCCCATTTCTGGAAGGCCGTGTTTCCTTCTAAAATTAAAATTTACCAATCTAGGTCCCGGCTACGCTGAAGAATGATGAAAAGTTTCTATAAAAATCACAGCTAAAACGTGCATCAATTTCTGTCGAGGACAAATAGTTAAAGCTTTTATTTTCAGTTTTTTTTAATAAAATGTGGAGCGTAAATACTTAACTACTTCTAAAAGTCGTAGAAAGCAAATGCTTTAAGATAATGAATTTGTTCATTCTTACGTCGATGTGATGTTCAATCCACAAAGGGGAACAACTCTTATAAAATCTTTTTTTAAACCAAACTCCGACTTCCGGAAATATTTTTTCGGAAAGGACTATTTGATAACTGGCGATACACATTGCTCCTTATATTTATTTAGAAAGAAAAACGCAGAAAGAAAACTTCAGGTTAACCAATGTGAGTAAGTACGATGAACTTCGATATGCTGTATATGAGCAGTAAAAGGAGTTTCCCCCCGTCAGCAGCATTACAGTAAATACATAGGAAAGCCGAAATCCAAAGATTGTAAAACGAAGTACTCATATTCAAACAAATCTAAATAGATTGATTGATTGACCGAATGGTGCTTAACGTCCAGTGGCAAATATTTCATGCATATTCAGGACGGGAGCATACAAATGATAAGTGATGATTAATGAGCCCTGCCTTGTACTACACCGACACGCTAAGCCGGTTTTTTTACGTGCTAGCTCACGAAAGCAACAGTCCGCAAGAAAGACATGAATCTTTATCAAGACACATTATTCTCAATGTGGGCCAACCGGTCTGTTCTCTTCCTCCTAAATGCTGCGTGCTTAGCGGAGAAGCAGCAAATACCGATTTTAATGTCTTTGGTTTGACCCGTCCGAAATAGGAAAACAAATCCAGCAGGAATGACATTTACCGTGTGCGACACAAGATATAAAGACTGAACGCATGGTGTTGGAAGACTTAACGTAACGCCTTTTACCAGTGAAAAAGCGTTAAATGGCGACGTTTCAAAATTTCTTTAGAATCATCTTATTTTTTATGTTTTTTGTGTGTGTGTTAAGGTTTGTTTTTTGCATTACTTTTAATATTTTCCTGATAAACGGAAACTGAAAAAAAAATCGTAATATTTATATACATTTTGAAAATTTGAAAATTTTACATGTACTTTTAAATTTAACCTTTTACTGTAAATTCTGAAATAAGTTTAAAAACTTACATACACGAGTCCGGTGTGAAAAAACGCATATTGGAAAACACTTCATTTGACACATAATGTAAACTGTTTTACGGTATTTATTCGTTGACTATTGCATGATTTCCTAAAAGCAGTTAATTTTGATATGTGGGACAAAATCGCTAGACAAAGATTAAGGCGTTTTACTTTTGTACAAAAGAAAAAAATCTCGATATTTAATCTTAACATGAAATTAGAAGAAAAACTCATTTTTAAACTTTATTTCGTTTTTGCTTTATATTGATATAGATAGTTATACTAACTTACCAAAATTATGTCATGACAAAAGTGTATCAATCTTTACATATTCGTAGGATTTCTTAAGTCATTGATCTTTTGTCAAGGACGTCACAAAACGTCAAATTATAAATGATTTCATGTAGAAAAAATACCTTGCACCTGATTGGCCAAAAACTGGACAAAAACATTTTATTTAAAAAAAGTTCTCTCCATTTTTATTTCCGCGGTGCACTCGACTTGTTACAATTTACAATGCAAATAAAGCGTTTACGTTAAATTATCGACCACTATACATATTTATTTTCCTATATTTTTCATTTGATGATAAAAAATCTTATATTTCAAGCAATTTTATGTAAGTTTTGAGTATTATTTGTGTTTTCTTTACAAAATGAGACCCAAAAACACTGGAAAACACGAAATACCCGCAATACCGTGCGCTGCGTCAAAGCCTTTTCATTATTTAAAGGTTTCAGAATTTAAATAAAAAATTCATGCAAAATAAGTCTGCTAACTTGTCTGGTGAATACACTAACACATGTAACAATAGTTTGTACTTACATTAGTCATTTTCCAATAATTGCAGTAGGTAATATCGTGATGTGTTCAATCTCAGCTGTCTTATAAAAACTGAAAAAAAATTATAATACGTGATAGCGTTAAATATATAGAAAGCAGGCGAAGATTTATTTATCCAACGTAACAGAGTCGTATCAAATTCCGCGCAGTGTCTGATTTCCGGTCGGCACTACTGACCCAGTAGTGAGATTATGCGGAAAGAGAATTTAAGATTCTTATAAACAAATTTAAACGCATCAAATTCTTAAAATTTCTAGTTGAAAGGCATTGATATTGTCGCATACTTGGAAAGTTAAGACATTATTATTGTCAAAAATAAAATAAAAAAATTAGAGATTTAGTTATCGAGTGGTACGCAGCTAGAAGCGAGATGGTTGCTATTGTGATATGTGATAACAGGTCTCGTCACAAAACGTCATTATTTACAAAAATTCTCCCGTAGTAATCATGCAAATAGAGACACAAGAGGTAATTAGAGGTACCTGCGGCAATGTTTGTAAAGGAGGCCAATTGTATAGAGTGTGAGAGTCGTACATGTATCTTCTCGGACAACATTTTTCATTTTTTCGTCATCTCGAGAGATTTCCCATTATATATGCCTTAACGTTACAATATTGATGAATGTTTTTGGACGGCAAAGTGTGAGAGAACAACATTTAAATTTACCACACTTCTACAAGAAAAACCTCGCTTGCAAGTTAATTAAGGTGTCAAAACACTAATTCACCCTGGAAGTTGGAACACATGCAAAATTAGTGCTAAAAATACACAATATAGTCCCATTCAGTACGCCGTATCTTCAAGAACAGTAAACGAATTTTAATAAGTGA
>JAULBM010040000.1:0-10814 GCA_032357055.1 Geukensia granosissima
TTTAGAGGACTAGTGCCTCCAGGACGGAGATACCTAGTGCCTATTCTTTCCCCGGCACAACCTTTGAGAAGGGGAGAATTTTAATAATTCTTATTAAGTTTTTGGTGGCATCATTTGTAGATTATCTCAAAATAATTGACAACAAAAAAGAATTGTGCAAATAAATATGATTAGATGCAATCCGAATAAACGATAATGATAATATTTAGTATAATATTTTCCTTTTAATATGCAGAAATCCACACTCAGGACAGCTTTAAGGATATTGCATCTCCATCTGCCTCTTTGGTATTATCAGATTCATTTTTCACAAATCTCAAAAGGTCCCATATTTAATTTTAGGTTTAGACATTTTTATTACATAATCCTGTGTTATGATGATCCTATTTAACAACATCAGAATAGTTCATGATAATTTTCTGTTCCTGATTGATAAAAAATGCAAGACAAGTTACCAAATTTTTAATGTACTTTTTGGTCATTTCGTAATAATTCGATGCGTTAATGATTAATTAAAAATTCAATGATGAATATTCTAACTGTCCAATACATATAAAAAGAAAAAGTTGCAAGATTGTCTATGAGACAGCCATCCACCTAATGACAGTCGACATTAAATATCTACGGGTCCTATTACAGCCTTCAATAATGAAACGTTCATTTGCACTTTTACGAACTCATTGTTACTGTTCATAGATAATATAGTTGGATCAGTATCCAATTGTGTTTGATCATTTCGATTTTTGAATATAAAGACTAAATTTTAATGTAGTCCATTTGACAGCTATGAAAGAAAAGGAAAAGTAAATGTTTGAAATTCGGAATTATCCTCAATTTCAGAAAGGTGCACATATTTCAAGTGTATTTGTTAATAAATAAATAGACTGAATTTACTACCAAAATTTTTCAAGTAATTACAAGTTCATTTTTTTTTATTGACCGGTAGGAAATATCCGTTTCATAAATGACACTGGATATATTTCCACTGTCGTGACTACAAATCCGTTCCTATATCGGTTTTGACTATCATCGATTTTGATTATACACATGGCTTTGTCTACTGGGTAACACGAAAGGTACCACTAGTGGAGCGGGAGTTGCTTACCCTTCCAGAGCACCTGAACTCCCCCTGGTTTTGTAAGGTTCGTGTTTCTCCAACTTTAGTTTTCAGTGTAGTATTGTGTGTTCTATGTTTGTCTTTCGATTCATTTTGTTGGCCATTGTCTTTTCTGTCTTCTGACTAAACGATTTCTGTCTGCTACTTTGGTATCTTCGAATTGATTTTGTCAACCGATTGTTATAGTGTGTTTTCATGGCTGTATTGTCATACAACTCTCCTAGGTTAGGAGTGGGTTGAGCGCTCACAGACTGGTTTGACCCCCGCCACATACTTAATGTGCCTGTTCAACACCTGGAACAAGTATTCCAGTGGTTGACGTTGTTTTATTAGTTTGGTCTTTGATGGTCGTTTGACATAGGATGCTTTGATGGTGATACTTAAGAATGTCTGCTCTTAATTAGTGACGAAATAGCGAAGAAACAGTTCGGAATAGAGAGGAGCACCATTAAATGCATACAGTTTTATGATTTTAATCGCATGGAACCACGATTATCTCCGGTTACCAAAAGGAGGTGTCTGTCTCTGCATTTTCTCTTCTTCGGCCTTTTCGATAAAACATACAATGACCTGTAGCCATTATTGTTCAAAATTTATTGGAAAACATAATCGTATTTGCTTAGTCTATCTGAAATATTAATTTTTGCTTCTTTTATATAAAAACGTTTAATTGATTATTCTTTAAAGGCAGTTTTTTTGTCAATCTAAAAGGAAATATGTGACAAATATTGGATAAGGTTTGATTTTGGAGGAAAATAAGCGACAAATATTGATTTTATTGGTATAACCACCTGAACATGTGGCGGGCAAATGAATACTTCTGGTTGTTCATAGGTTTTGTATGATAAAATTTTGGAAAATTTTACAAATAAGAAAATTAAGGTCACCAGACTCTTTAATTTCTTCATTACTACAGCCATATCATAGAAATATTTATGAGACGGGGTTACTTTGGTTGCTGGTACTTTTCCTATTATTCTTTAATAGTAAGGTTTATCATGCATGCTTGCACCTTGTAATTTAAAATATACTGGCTTTAAGTTTCAAAACACATACACAATGTCAGTAACTTTACAAGATAACTTTCTTACATAAAAGTATTATGCGTCATTTTTTTTAGGTTATATCAATGATAGTATTCAACAAATATCAATTGTGTAATACGATGAAATCTTAATAACTGATGATAACGATAAAGGTTTAAAATCTAGTATTATTCTCTCAACAATTATGCTTAGGTTAAATCCAGGCAGCTGTAATTTTCCCAACTTCCTGAAGAAAAGATTCAGTGTATTACCCTTATTGATATAGGCTTTAAATGAATTCAAACTTGCGTTTAAACTAGTGGTTTTTTCATTATATCCATTGTTTATAATTGTATGTTTGTATTTAGTTTTATACGATTTTTATCTGAAAATGCTCAATCAACACCCATTCAGATAATAACGATACTGTTTGTATAAGATTGTCACAAGCCTTACACTTTTATTTCCAATCAACGTATCTGTTAAATAGCCTAGCTTCCGTTATGGTATGGACTCTGGTTCATTGTTGAAGGCCATAATGGGACCTGTAGAAGTTAAAATTCTACTGTCACTTGGTGGGTGGCTGTTTCATGGACAATCATGCCACATCTTTCTATTTTTATATCTACAAATATATTTCTAGAATAATTACTCGATACCTTACAGGCTATTCTATATTAAAATATCTTTACAATAATTACAATACATGTATGACCACATGTCAAAATGCACGTCTTGCAGTTCATCAGTAGATAATATGTTGAATGATCACGACGAATAACGTCGTTGTTATTGAAAGTTAAAAGCATGAGCTAAAAGTTTCTCCGTATTTCCCATAATCCCAGCATTGTTTCTTCAAAACTAATTTTTATGATGAGGAAAGGGATATAAACTTAAATGTAGGAACAAAATTATTTTATTATTGGCTGTGAGGCTTTTCTACTTTCCAATATGTAGCCCTTGCTTTTACACAATATTGTCCGTTAAAAATATGTGCACAATCAGAAATGAAAAGTGTCAACGCGGACAATAGTTAGTGTCTGGTGTAAATTGTTCCCATGACAGTTTTATTATGTCCCTTTTAATTACTAGATTCAAAACATGAAACGTGACTTCTTAGTACTTTTAGTTTTCGTCATTTTCAACTTTGTCAATCTATAAATTATATTGAAAGCGAGTTCATTATTATTTTTTGATACAAGAAAATAAGATGTATGACAATAAATAATTTACCAATTCATTGTAAGACGGAATGTTAATATGCCTTCTTTTGATCAAACAACTTCGTTAATTTATTATAATTATATATTAATTTTTATATATTTTTATATAAAAATGACAAAATACGCATAATGTACCTTTGAAAAATATGTAACGAAAATATTTCGAAATAAAATTTGATGTATACTGAATGACTTTTCTTTTAAATTGGGGACAATGGTTTATCCTAAAGTATAATGTGTTACCCTTGGTATAAATTATCTTAACGACAACTCAGTTGCCGTAACCTATTCCCATTACAATATTTTATACACATTTCACAGGTTTTAATTTCAACAGTTACGAAATAATGGTAAATTAGAATCATAATTGGAAATCAGATTTACCAATATTGGGAAATTTGATAATGCAGGACATGTGTTTCCGATTGTATACGCTAATCAGCAGCGTTTATACCAGAAAAGGGAATACCAAGCTCCAAACACAGTAAAAAGTAGTTATATCCAAAACAAACTGAACAAGGCAGTCCAATCCAGCGAAAAGGAAATCTTCGACGTGCAACAAATAGAACGAAGCTTCCTCCGTAATACAAGCTTTTGGAATTATAATTAGTAACAGGAATCTAAGTAAAACAATATGTGGTAAAATCATGTCAGAAAAGTCTGACAACTGGCCTTGTGAATATCCTCGAGAACCTCTGGTTAACCATAAGTGACATCTACCCAAAGGTTTCTAGTTGCTGTGCATTCGTTATGTTAGACACCCGCAAAAGTTATTGCAAGAAATCACCTTCACCACATTTCAATGTATATAATAAAAGGGGGCTAAAGCACTCAATAAACTTTCAAAAATGCTTTAAATCGAAGTCCAGTGTAGAATACCCATGTGAGAGATCAAAAGTTCACAGTTCAAAGAGACAAGACAAATTTCAAAAAAAAAAAACTAAAAGACAACACCCGTCGTGGAGTCCTTAATGTAAAAGTCAGTTTAAAATGAGGATGTCAATTTTGTGTCAAATCCAGAAGAAGTCGCACGAACTCCTATATAAACAATGTGTGGGATTATGTATCATGAAAGCAAGGCCTCCCCTATCCTGTGCCCAACGCCCGTTGTGAAATGCTTAAACTCTTATCCGGATAAATGTTAATCTTAAAAGAGGTCAAGCCATATTTTGTTACCGGCAACAGGTGCATAACTAGTTAAGATATACGGATACATATGTATCGACCAATTCATGATGGGGACCATAGAATTTTAGGATGGACGATTTCAACCTTGATTGGATGTATCCTTGTTGTAGTAATTTATGTGACAACAACAATGCTCTCTTCAGAAAATCCTGATACTTGGAAAAGGCATGATAGTATAGAATCAACTGCGAAACATAAACCCCATAGGCCCATAAATATGGGAAGTTTACAATACGACAGTTGAACTCATCACTTTTGTCGTAAATCTTGTAACAAGTTTTCCCTCTTGGTCGATTTCAAGGAATAAATCTAGGTATGAAGCAGACTTTGTTGAGACTGTGATCTCCTTAAATTCTGTTCGCTTTGATATATTTGGTCGAAACGTTCATTGAACGTAGGAATATTCAATGACAAAACATTATCGATATAGCAAAAATTAAATTAAGAGATACGGTAATTTCTTGGAGTCCCTTAATAAATTCTCCATCATAAGAGTACAAAAACAAGTCGGCTAGAAGGGGCAAAAATTTGTGCCCATTGGAATGTCAACGGTCTGTTGAAAATTCGCCATTCCCAATTCTACTAAAATATTGTCAATCAAAAATTCCAACATTTTGAAAATATTTCTTTAATTGTATCTATTAGAAGAAGCGGTGTATTCACTTTCAAAGTAAGACATCCATTTACCCAAAACCAATTATTCCCCTTCCAGAGCACTGAACTCACCCTGGTTTTTGTAATGTTCATGTTACTCAAGCTTTAGTTTTCAGTGTAGTGTTGTGTGTTCTATGTTTGTCTTTCGTTTCATGCTGTTTGCCATGAACTTGTCTATCTTCCGACTGAACGATTTCTGTCTGCTCCTTTGGTATCTTTGAATGCCTTATCTCGGATTTCCATTATGTATTTATCCGTAAGGTAAAATTTAATCAATTTAATGAACGAAGAACACAACATCAACCACAACAGAAAAATAAAACTAACATATTACCACAATTGGGACCAACGGTGTGCTCCGGAAGACTGATATGTCTCCGCTTGTTACAGACACCGAATGTTATCATAGTTGTCAGATATCGGTAGAGAAGGTATTAGTCTACTTAAGAACAATTATAGAGAGACCAGTACAGACGACGTGTTTTTATATTTGAAAATTAAAACTGCATGCTCAAACGACGTTTTAATAGCCTGTTAAATCAACCGAAAAAATAGATTTTGGTGATGAGTCAATTGGAAAGGCTGTCCTACGTAGCAACAATTCAGCAGCCAATAGACTTTATTTCTTTTTACTTATTTATACACTTTTAAAACTCCAATCATTTTCAACGGCTGGCCGAGCGTTTGACCAATAAAAGCTTGCAGTATAATGTATATTACCATGTTTATGCTATTTCAATTGTATATTTGGGTAAAACAAGAACCTCAAAAATACGCATCAATAAAAAGCTTTTGTTTCTGGATAAAAACCAGCCCAACCCCCCAAAACTGTAATTATGGGGAAAATTTGCATTTAAATTAAAAGTATCAAGTAAAAAGGATTACACTTTAGGTCATTTGTTACGAACGACTTATTGCACATTTTAAATTTCGATTGTTACTCTTGCTTTGCTTATGTTTACAGTACTGTTTGAGAAAAATCGTTATATTATGTTAATAACATGTTTCTATAATAACCTTTTCATTATTTATTTCTCAAGTCGCATTTTTAACAAAGACTGATTATTACAAGGGTCATACGATACACTTCAAAACTATTTTGTTGGATTTGATATTAGCTTATTTATTACTTATATATGATATATACACGTAAAATAAATATTTATCAAATCAAACGTGATTTTTTATTAAATTATATAAGATATAATCAAATTTTTACTTTATTCATCTATGTCAAGGCGACTTAACCACGTTGAGGGTTTAAAAATAAGTGACATACTATTAACTACACTAAGTCAATATGAGAACAATTTAATATCAATATACTGTTATATTTATTTTCATATTTTTCTAGTGAGAACCAAGAATTTTTTAAAGATTGTTTGCCCTTCTATTAAGCGATAAAAATTTATTTATCCCAAGATATGTAATTTTGAAAATACATAATGCAATGTAGTAGACGATATTTATTGATATTAACTTTATTAGATATAATTCATTTTCTAGCCAAAAAGGACAAAGAAATTAGGTTGAGACGCACCTCCTCTAAACAGCAAACTGCTAGATATAAAATATATAATGTACACATCAAAACAAATCAAAGCAAACATTATACTAATTTTGGGACACCTACGAATAGAGAAGCACTACACATGTACGAATCATCCAATTATATATAAACCGACATAAATATTAAAAAAACCAAAAACGTAATCTTCTTAAATATGATATGGAATGAAATAGACGCATATGTGTTATTTAATAACACAACAGCAGTATTATCAATGAAAATTTCTATTTTTATAAATTGTTACCCGAGCGTATTTTAAATAAAAGACAAGTTTACCAATTGGTTTAAATATGATGATTTTTTTTATACTGTATACGAATTATAAGAAATCCAACCATAAAAGACGAAGTATTTAAATCCCAACAATACAATATAAAAGCAAAGCCCATCGGCAAGGACATTTACTACGTGCGTTACATTTTGGTGCTTTTTCTTAATTTCCGAGGTTTAAAATGTAAGTAAATACCGCAAATTTATGCAGAACAATACCAGATAAATTTAATGTCACACAGATGGACAACAGAGCCTATAATTACCTTCCTAGACATCTGGCTTCTAAAAAGACATCGGAAAACGCATTTTTACAATATTCTACGTGAAATGCAACATTATATAAAAATAGGAGATGTGGCATGATTGTCCATGAGACAGCCACCCACAAAATGACAGTAGAATTAAATGCAACATTTTATCTTATAACATTTGTTTCATCGGAAGTGCGTTTGTATTTAAATTTCATCTCATAAATTATTCATGAAGACTACTTGGACCCAATTTTTTTAGCAAATCATAACCACTCCACTACATATTTTACAGTATTTGTATGACTATAATTGCACTGACAAACACTTGTTGACCAGATAAAACCAGTTTTTATTCTAAATTTGTTATTTTCTTGTTGCTATATGCTATATACATGTAAAATGCTCTAGACATCTGCTATTTAGTCCCTTTATTGGTTTTTTATTTATTCGATTTTTATCACGTAATATGCATGGCTTGTTGTGGGTACCAGAAAACCAATGTAAATATACATTTTCAAAGACTTGTTTTTACAAGAAGTTTCGTAGATTCATTTGTATCAATGTGCAGATTGAAAACACAAACACACATTGTTATTAAATGTTACCTCATCATGAAGACCATGTTCTTAAATAAGTTAATCCTCACTAAAAGTGTCCGTAATTATGGTAAAAACAGCACAATCCAAATGACATATCCATATGTATCTCTCGGTTGAAACTTATCTAAAACACTGTAAATCCTAGAAGAAGTTTATTTATAGAGAGCTTTTACTGTTACGAAAGCTGTTTAATCAAAATTTCAAGTAAAAAGTTATCACTTTGGACCTTTTCGGTCGCCATAATTACTTGATTGACAATACGAAGCATTCAACAAATTTCCACTGCCTTTACTTTGATTTCGTTCATATTTTGGGTTATCATCAACTGTGATTAACCCAAAAGATTTGCCCAACCAGTTGCACAATGGGTACCACTCACGGAGCAGGAGTAGCTACTTCCAACAAACCAGTTCGCTCTTGTTTTCATTAGGTTCGTTTGAATAAGTTATAGTTTTGTGTGCATTGTTTTTTGAACTGATATTTGTATTTTATTACGTTTTGTTGACCACGGTCTTGTCTGTCTTTTGAATTACCGATATCCAAACTCTTTTGCAAATACCGAAATGTTCATTGATATATCCAGGATAGCAAAAAATCGAAAGACAAAAAGTGTGTCCAATATGTGAGATTCCTTTATCATCTTGGTTTATGAACCAATTTAGTCACAATTATAAATTTCAAGCTATTTCAAATACATGTATAGTCATTTTACTATGATTTTTACATTCATTGCAAGACGTAAGCTATTAGAAAGATACATTCCCTAAAAATGCCAATAGCAACCTTAATTGCAACAAAACAGAAAACAATACGACGAAAGATTTATATTTCGATAAAACAATAAAATGTATCTTTAGGCACATTTTGTCCGAAGGTGAATCGATGATCGTCTAAAAAATGTAAAATGAAGAATGGGTTGGTGTCTATTCGGTATTCAAAATCTTTTTTTCATATTTTTTTTCCTTTCAGTAAGGTTTTAAAATTCCAAATAGATTACATGCATTTCTTGAAAAACTATATGTGAAATAAGTAAGAACGTCACAAAGCAATTTTGTCATATGAGGTACATACGTCATTCCGTATAACTCTTCAAAAGATGATCAGAAATAACACAATTCATATGATATTTGAAGTAATATCCCTTATTATTCATTTAAATATCTTTGTTGAGGTGAATAACTCGAGTCTTTTCTCAAATGTATTGCATTTCAGTTAATAAATCTGCCTGCAGTTTATAACCTTGTCGTATCTCTTAGTCCTGTCAACATAGTGTATTAAAAATTCTTACTGCTTAAAATGGTTTACGTTTTTGATCAAAGAAAAAAAATCAGAGGTGAGATAATACTGTTGCACATCTGTATGAAAATGAAAAGGTATGATGTAAACGTCACAGACACTGTAATCCAACCACGAGAAAAATGTAGGGAATTAAAAAAAAGGCTCCACAAGGCCACAACTCCGACTCAGAACAGGTACATTAGACATGGAATAGAGTATGTGGGATCCTAATCCTCTCCAACGAGTGGTCAAAGAAAAAAGTCGATGAAAACAAAAGCTGTAACAGACTAACCATAAGAATGAAACAAAAATTCACCGAACCAGACTAGAGAGTCAGAATTACTTTGAATATACTAAACAAAATTACATTCAAAAAGAAGATACATCTCGGATGTCCGCAGCTACTTTAAAGCAAAGTTGGGGTTAGATTCCTGAGGAAAGGACAATACTGTTTTGTTAGTATAAGAAAGGAAATACAAGAAGGATCCAAATTTATTGTTATCTCTGAAAGGAAGCAAAAACATGTCCCTGGTCGTATACAAATTCTATATTTGCGGTCTTTTTTAAAGTAAAATCTTTGTAACGGCTATAAAATTTTGTAAAATCTTTGGAAGCTGATTATATCTGTATCCCTACTTAAAAGGTTTACAAGTGCAACATGTTGGGTTAGAGTGTTCGTATTAAAAAAACCGTGATAAATTGAAACTGCAATCTTTCTGATTGTTAGGAACTTCCAGCATTAAACGTGGTTTTCATGTCTTTGACAGTGAAATCTCTGCATGCTCCGGGTTGAACAATATATATGTCAGGGTTCGATATTTAGAAAATGTATATCGGGTTGACAAAGCAGACAAATATGTCCAATTGGTCATGTTATGGAAGTACATATTACATCATTCTTCTTCCTTAACATTAAAACACTTGATTTTTTCATCACCAAAACAACATTTTCCTATTTTAGGTAAATGATAAAAGGTTGGCTTTGTTTGTTAAAAAAAGGAAAAACTAAGGGACAAATATTTGGTTTAATGAAAGGACAGGTTTTATTTTCTAGTATTTCAATCTTATTCTACCAAGAGTACTCTAAAGATGACAATTGTAATCACAACTTTTTTCTACATTTAGTAGACCTTAGTTTTCACATGTAACAATTGGTACTTTCTGCTGATTCTGCATTTTTTCTGATTGTGACAACTTCAGTTTTATTTATAAACTACTGTCGGCGCAGTTCACTTCAGAAATCGGTTTTTTTTCCATTTAATCATATTTCAAAATGTCATAGATTGACCTATGCTTGATAAAAATATCAGACTTACTTAGTCGTTGATAAATTATTTATAGCTGTGCAAATTTATTCAATGGTTTCTTCAATTCAGGGTTAGTTGCATTGTCTATGGGATTTTTGCATGGAGAAGGGAGATAACTTACTTTGGCGGGTTTACTTAAATACGCTATTAATAGCACCTTTCAGATCACAAGTTCAGATTTTTTGTTGCCTTATGATCAGATCGATAAATATAATTCACAGTTTAACACCATATGTATGATAATACAATAATTATTTAGGAAATTTGATTTTTAATGCACTAAAACTTTACTATAGAAATTTCCCCATTAAAACCACTTTTTCACCAAT
>JAULBM010040021.1:0-10814 GCA_032357055.1 Geukensia granosissima
AAAATATTAAAAGGATTGGTTAACTAGAACAAAAGTTATCGTGCGGAAACCAACCTGTCTACAGACGCCAACACCGATGACGCCGAGGCCGACAGCATCATACCATAATACGACCGCAATTTTTGTGGTCATATAAAAACATGTGCTTACACAACTATAGATAGATGGCATATCAAACCCTTTAAACCTCATTCTTAAAGCAAATTTTTCCAATAGTATTTTTTACAAAAATATAATTTAACATTAAATTAACATAATTCAATGTTAAATTTAATGTTAATTGCTTGATTATTGTTAAGTTAATGTTAACTTAATGCCAATTTCATGTTATTTTCCTGTGACTAGAGCTTGTATTTCTTGTATGGATATTATTACCTTGTAAATATGCCGTCTAGATTTTCATTGCTTTTAATTTGAAAATCTTATTTTGGGATGTTTAATGAGGCCTTACATAAAAAATAAGTGTTTTTGCTGTTCCCCTACTAGAACTAATAATATTAAAATATGGGTTGAAAGTACATCAACAAAAAATAAAATAACATTTTGTTTGAACTAACCAATAAAATGTTAAGGGTAGGAACCACTTTTAGACTGGTTAATGGCAAACAGCTTTAAGGCCTGAATTTCAGCAGGTTTTTTTGTTTTTTAACTGTAGGTTTTGTAGTTTGTTGTCATTTTATGTTATTTCATTGGAAATTGACAAGGTACTAAATGTTTGTTTATTATTCTGTGACAGACTGAAATCTACCTCACAAAAAATTTCTCCAATTGAAATATACATGAAAACCACTAGTTAAAATCATGCACACTTATGTTTTTTTTGCCAATGAAGAAAAAATGTGATTTCTGTCAAATATTGCAAGTAACACAAAATCTCTCTGTGTGCCTTTAACAGTAATGACCAGTTTGCAGATTCAATTGCTCAAAATTCTTTTATAGAAGTAAAAATCTGTTAAATTTCATTTCAAACAAAATGACCCTGTTAGTACGGATAATGCTAACTGATAAATAAAATAAATATTGCCAATTAAGCTTAGAAGCCTGGGCTAGAGAAAAACTTCAAGAGTCAAATTGGTACATGTAGCACATTACAGTTAACATAAAAAATTCATCATAATACCTCCACAAGATTCTAAACTAGGATTGTTGATAGGTACATTGATCTAAACATCAACAATAGAAGAATTCTTCCTGATTGCTTTAAAGGTAAAAAAAACAAAAGTACAATTAAATATTTCTGAAACAGGATGTAGACAGAGAAATTAACACAAGATGTTGGAAGATGGGGGTATTTGGCTAGAGGGGGAGACAACCCCTTTTACCAAATACTAAAATCAGTCGTTTTCTTGATATACATTACAAATAATGTGCATTTAGTTGGGATTTGGGAATTCTTTGGAGATGTTTCTCACAATATTTCTACTTTTTTACTAGGTGAGTGATACATATTTGAGTCCTCTGAACCTCTAGTTAATGATCTTGTTATGGGTTGTTTTTATGTTTGGCAGAGTATAGATGTTGCTCACTTGTACCATTTGTTCCAGCAAAATCAGCCAAAACAAGAACATGTCCTTCCACCTGTTATGAAACACACCCTTTACAGCAATCCTGATCCTATTGTTATCCCAGTTTGCCATGGAAAAAGTATACTGACAAGCAAAATGAATGCCTTTATCTTGCTGCTTAGTATACTTTTCCACAGCAATCTGAACATTTTGTTTTGGTGGATTGATTGTTGGTTGCTTAACGTCCATTTGCAAATATTTCATGCATATTCAGGACGAGAACAAGTTCAACAATTATCATTATCTAAAAAGGGATGGGATGGGACAAAACAAGGCAACAATTTTTGACTGCCATTGGAAAAAGGGAGTGATGGGTAGGGACTGAAAATTTAGCCTTTTGTAGCGGCATTAGCCTTCTCTTTTTTGAAAACTAAAGGGGTCTTTTATGTGCAAGGAGCTTGGCACTCTACAAAAACATCACTCACTATGGTCCACGCCCAGGCTTTCTGTATTATAACCTGGCAGCCTTCAACCTGGGGTTCGCGCTGGGTCAGCTCTGTGGGTCGAGTCCTGGAGACCACTCCGGTGCCCAGCATTGTGTTTTGGGATAAGAAAGGAACATTTTACCCTGGAGCAGATACATGTAGCACTGCTTCCTGCTGATCGGCTGTCGTGGCTGTATAGGGTGTGTGAAAGGTCTGACAAGAACTTAATCGACAACTGCCTATCTTTGTCTGTTGTAAAGGTGTAATCTGATTTCTACATTATTTGTTTAAATTTGTAGGAGTTGAAGCTGTATTATGGTTGACAAACAAGATCATCACCTGTTGGTCCTAAGGGACTACCTCTTCCAGTTGTATAAGGACCAATCCTTATGTGATGTGTCATTTATCACTAAGAGAGGAACTACAATTCTAGCTCATAAGTTGGTTGTAGCTGCTTTTTCCACAGCAGTCAGGGCAGAGGTTGAAAGATGGAGAGATTTACCACAGGTGTCTATTGTTGTTGGTATGTAAATGTTGCCACTTTCTAGGATTTAAGTCAAAGATTTACAAATGTTTTAAGACAGATAAGAGAACAAATTGATCACAGATTGAAATTATGATTCTTAGGAAAGAAAACAATGTACAGTAAAATCTTTCTAAACCCAACCCTGGCAAAAATTTCACAAAAAGTCATAAGTGTTATGATTGGTTAGAACTACGGTACATAATATTATGTAATAGAGTACTTACAAGTTATGGTAAGTCTTGCTACTTTTTTTTACCCTCCCTAAACTGACCAAACATTTAAACAAAGAATGTAACTTTAACCTGTTTACACAAACCAAAAATTTAAGTCTCAGTTTAGAAGGATTCACAATACATATTATTACATAAGAAATCATTTCACAAGACTTGTTTGTGTGATGCGAAAAAAATTGATCCAAATTTTCCAAACTTGTGACCTTAGGTCACCATAATTGTTGCTCTCAGCTTCTGAGGTTAAAGAGTATAAGAAATTTTTATAAATGTTCTTACCTTTTTTTTAAAAATAAAAAGGGTCAAATTGGGCATACAATTCTATTTCACATGACATGATATGGACAGTTTATTTTTCATCCAATTGTGAAGGATTCTAAATTATTCATGTGAAAAAAGCAACTTCAGAACTTTGTAGCTAAAAGCAGTATAAAAAGGCAATTTTTGAGATAAAAAGAATCAAAGCAAGTGAAAAATTCCAGATAATAGGGAAAACTTTTATTTTTCATCCAATTTTGATTTTTTATTAATATTTGGTCTTTTGCATTATGAAAACTTTCTAATTTACTTCTGTTACAGATTGTGAAGATGCTGTATTACACAAAATTTTGGAGTTTGTTTATACTGGAATGGTTGATATGAAGACAGAGATGCTCCCCCCACTTTATCATGCCAGTTGTGGACTTGATATTGTAGCACTGCAGAATTATATAAAAGAAAATTACCAGTATCCTAGTAGGTCAAAGACAAATTCCAATACCAATAATTCTCAAAATAAGAATGCTCCATCAAAATATTCTGTTAACCAACCTTCTCTGCAGGTTTCCCCAGAGAAGAAGCAGTCCATTATCCATGATTCATCACTTCAAAGTAAGGCTGCTCAAATGACAAAATATTCTATAGCCCACGCTAGTTCAAATCTGAATGAGAAACAGCCTGTTACCAGGGTTACAGACCATTCATCGTGTACAATGGACATATCAAGCAACCAATCAGATCAAATTAGATTGCGAGATCGAGGTAAGGTAAAATCTTCCAAACAAGAAGGCTATGAGGATTTTGTTTGGTCAGATGTTGAACCATGTGACTTTTCAGAGTGTGACGATAGCGATAATGATGCAACTTGGGATAGCACAATGGAAGATAGAGCGAAAGCAAGTAAAAGAAAACAAGAATTGACATTAGAAAAGCAATTTCAACAAGCATATGTTAGGTTGGAAAGAATTGATGCTCCAAAAGATAGAAGCGCTCAACTAAGATCATTAGTATACAATACTCCAAACAAAATGCCTGCAGCTTTTGGGAAGCCTGAAGATAATGTGTCGAGTAAAACGAAAAAATATACACGGAAAAATATGACTCGACTTGCAAATCAAAAACAAAGGAAAATGCTTTCCCACACTAGAAAACCATCATTGACAATTTCACAACAGTCCATTTGTAAAGTCAAGCTTTCCAGGAAGAAATGCTATACAAAGAGATCATTAGTTTGGACAGCAGGTAAACTTGTAAGACTTTACAAAACAAAGTTTTCTTGTATAGAAATCAACAGACGTGGCTATTCATGCAAATCTTGTAAGTTTTGGAGTAGGTTTGCCTCGGTTGTAAAATTACATGCTGGTAAACACAAAGGGAAAGTTAATTGTTGCAGACAGAAATCAAAAAGAAAAACTTGTGGATCACTTGAAAGGAAAGCAAAGATGCGTAAAATTGAAAGAATCAAAAAGAAAATCTCCAATCTTGAATGTTTCCTTTGTGATAGAAAATACAAGATGATACGGGGACTATCAAATCATTTGATAGAGCAACATAACTACACTGCTGTTAAGGCACAGAAGCTGACTGGTTACCCAAAATACTTTGTGATACAGACTAACGAAAAGCCTGTTTGTAGTGAATGTAGTCTCCAGTTTGACACTTTATATGAATTGCGAGCTCATTGCAGAAAGGTTCATAAGAAAATAAGGATGGACCCTGACATACCATGCACCCAGGATGGCTGTCACATGAAATTTAAAAATATAGGGTCACTGAAGGCACATTTAATGAAAACACATGAAGTGGAGGATGCTAAGTACTTATCATTTAGACAGAAGGATCCAAGGCTTCCAAAACAGAGCAAAGATCTCAAAATGGCAGCAAAAATCAACCAAAGATATCAGACGCAGAAACGCATCACACAGACATTAACAGTGGAGAGAATCAGCACTGTGAAAGAAAATGAAATTGATAGAGAGAATGTAATTATGAAAAAGCAGAATGGTAAATACAAGATTTTTCTCCCATCAAAAATTTATAAGTGTAGCCAATGTACAAAGTCTACAACTTGTCGACATAAGATGATACACAAAAATCACAAAGAGGTTGGACATCAAAAGACATTTGTCTCTAAACAGTTCATGAGTCGGTTGATAGTTAAGAAATGTCTGAACCCACACTATCCACCAGTTAAGGATTACAGTAATATGGATTCATCAATGATAAACTTAACCAGTCAAAATCTCAGGAGGTTTTCAAATGTACAGCAATCAGGCCTTGAAAATCAATTACCAAATGAATCAAATTTAATAGAATCAGACAAGACATTAAACAATATTCAAACAATTTTTCAAGAGTCAAATACAAATAGTGACAGTTCTAGGAACATCAAGTCTGCATCCATGACTGCCATGTCAGACACCTTACAGCAAAATGTTGCATTGAATCCTTTAAACATGAAGCTTAAAGGAGACTTGACCAATGTGAACATGAAAGGAAAACACTCTTCATTTCTTTGTTGGAAATGTGGATCAACTTTCTCACAATATAGCACATTATGCTTACATTTCAAGAAAGAACATGCTATATATCAACTTAGACAAAGACAAATTATCTCCAGAATTCAGAAACATGTTGATACACGCAAGACACTATTCTCCAGAAAAACATTTGGATCTGATAAAAATAGTGATATACCACAGAAACCTATCTGTAGTCAGTGTCGAAAAACATTTAGTAATGTGAGAAATTTGGCATCACACTTACGAAGTGTGCATAAATATACATTTGAGAAAGCAAGGGAGACAACTGGTTATCCCTCCTCAAATTATATTGAGAAGAAAATCACTTGTTTTGTTTGTGGACTCAAATATTCACATATTCGTAGTTTGGCACTCCACTTAAGAAATTCTCATAAATACACTTTTGAACAGGCAAGAGAGGCTACTGGATATCCATCTTTTTCCGCCAAGAATAATGTTGGCCGAAAAGAAACAGAATGTGAAAAATGCTCTAAGAAGTTTGCAATGTTGAAAGATTATAAAATACATTTTCGTGAAGTTCATGGAGTCTCCTGTGATTATTGTTCACAAAAATTCACAAATAAACTCTCTTTAAAAAGACATGGTTTACAAGAACACCCTGATCATGAGGAGGAATTCTCCAATATGAGGGTAAAAATGGCAAGCACGAATGAAAATGAAGACATAGAAACAGAACCCACTGTCTACAACTGTGAAAAATGTGAATTTGTAACTCAGAGCTTATCTGTGATGACGACCCATGTTATTGATTTCCATCCTGAGGTGGAGTATCATTGTACTTTCTGTGGATACTTATTCCGTCACAAGATGTCTTTGGAAAATCATATATTAAAATCTCATGAGAGAGTGAAAAAACTACCCTGTGCTTATTGCAATAGGAGATTTGACAAAAAGATGGCACTGAGGATTCACCAATGCAGAGTCCATGATATTCCCCATCCATGGGTAAAGGTAGGTTCTAAATATGTTTCCAAATATCAGTTTTTACCCTAGAAATAGTGTACACCATTTGGGAAACACAAATTTAAAAGGTAAAGAGAGAAACTTGGTATCAAGATAATTATTATGGGGCAGAAGACCAAATGAAAGTGGCGTAACTTTTATTCTGTGGAAATATACAAATTCTGGACTGAAGATGATGAAATTACAGATTTTCCAGATTTTTAAAAAACTTACAGTACTTTGATTAAGATTACAACTGTAGGCATGTTTCAACTTTGTTAAGTTTCCTGAAAGACTCTTACATGTAAATCAATTGTCTTCTTGAAAAGCAATTGAAACCCAATATCATGAATATTTTTGTCTTTCATTATATACCAGTAGGTCTTTTAAATTGGGATTTTGCTTTTACATTAATGTATTTGGACCATAATTGACCACATGAGCATTGAAAATGCCTGGATTTTCTACAAGCTAACAGAAAAACATCGTAAAAAATCTGGAAATTTGAGAAAATATATAAATTTGTAGGAAATCTGATAATAAAAACAGGCTGACAGATAATTTTTTGACTCACAAAATTTTTTTTTAGAATTATTGAAAGAAATAGCATTTCCTCTGAATTGTTAAAAAATAAAACTATTTACCCACCATTTTTATTTTGGTCCTGAATATCCAAAATAGCTTTGGTAAAGGGAGACAAGTGGCCTAATGTTTATTGCATGGATTATGTTTACTGAAACTGAAATAGTAAAACAATACAGGGTACACACCTGAAGACAAAATCATGGAGAACAATGACACAGTAAATGATACCAGATAAAAAAAACAGGGTACAGATTTGATTTCAGTTTACAATTCAAATATCTGCTTTCATTTTCAAATTTTTAAATTTACATGACGCATGTTTGGAGGCAAAACCTTTGTTTTCTAAGACTTTTCTCCAATAAAAAAATAAGATACAAGCGCTGTTGGCAGTTGGAAGGAGAGCAATCACAGCACATTTACAAAGTATATATCGCTGGTTAATTTGTTATAACACTGTCACTTAACAAAAAGCTTTCTTATGCCCCACCTTTAGGCAACGAGGATTGAAGTTTTACCTTGTATGTCTGTCAATTTTCATCTGAAGCATTATCAGGATGAGTTGTACCATGTCTCCCCTTTTAGGTTTGTCAAATAGCTACTTCCGGTTTGCCGAGACATTCATTTGACATTGATTGATTTTCTGTACTGTAAAATTTTCCTCAAAGATTTATCAGCTTGTAAATGTTGGTCTGAAGGATTATGATAATGAGTTGTACTGTGTCTCTCCTACTCAGGTCCAACCTTTGTTTACCTCCTGTTTGCAAGAGAGGGGGCATCAGTGTCTCATGGACACAATCATTATAGCAGTACATGTATGTTTGATGAAGATTGTTTCATTATATTTTAACTGCAATTGCTAATTTGGCTCAAAATATACAATTACATTTATGATATCCTGCCACAGTGTTATATACATACATGTGTAAATGGCAAATAAAAAACATGAAAGACAGACCAACCAGTGACCTTGACCCTTGACTATGGTAGGCACATGATACAGGTAGTGGGGTTAAACATGTTTAATGAATCCAAATCTTCCCTCAAATGGAGGTCTTGTGGACACATCTAGACTCGTAAATTCACCCTGTTTTTCTTTGGTTTGAGTGCAGTCTGGCTGAGGTTTACCTCATATCATTTCATGTTTCTACTATGGCTGAGGTTTACCTCATATCATTTCATGTTTCTACTATAAAAATTATACAGCAGTATACCCAATCTAGAGATTACCTTAGAGAGTACATTAACAACAATGAGAGTACTTAGCAAAAAATGCATGCAAAATGAATATCTCTCTAAAGAATGCACAGTTTCTGAAAGGGTGCTCAGGGTGCAATTCCACATGATGACAGCACAAGATGTCATCAAACACAGTGAGTACATACTTCATTGTATGTTAACCTGTCAGAAGAAAAACAAGATGGGTTTCAACCCATTATAAAACTTTTTTGGCTGATTGATAGACTGACAGGAAAACATCATGGGTTCAGCAATATCTTTGAGGTTTTTTTTTTATTTTTGTTACAATATAACAAGAAATGATCCTCATCTTCAATTATATTACATGTACATAAAACACAAACTTTTAAATATCTTCCCTTTTCTATGAAAAGGGAGTAATTACTAATTCTAAATTTATAGATGGTTTTTAATTCAAAACATTTTGAATTAAAATAAAATTCTCTATAAAGAGAATGTTTAAGTAATTTGAATAAAGACAATTTACTATTTATATTTATCTCGAGAATTCTTTTTTGTGACTTACATGTAATAGTTTTTTTTCATTTTTGGCCTTTGTTTGTAAGTTATGTTGTGAAAATCAGCTATATCTAAGCCAGCCCTATTTGCAGTCGATTTGGCATATGTAAACCAGCAATATATATATTCCTACAGTTTCTGAATTATTATTAAATGAAAAAGCTTCTTTTAATAGTGGTTTATATTCCAATTCAAAAGTTGTATCAAATAAAGTAAAGTTCGTGTGCAACTGGAAATGAAGGTGTATTATATTAATTAGTTATTACATGGATAAGTCACATTATTTTGTGTGTTTTAACATTAGAAAAATAAAAACTTCCATTCATGTTGATGGAATACCAAGAAAAAAACTTTTTTTTATTTTACCTTTCACTAATTATTTTTTGTTTTTTTTTTTCAAAAGAAATTTGAATGTGATGTTCCTGGTTGTAGAAAAGTGTCTTACTCAAATAGTGAACATAATCAACACAAGAAAACACATGAAATAGTGACAGACAAAAATTTCTCCTGCACTCAGTGTGATTTTGTTTGTCCCACTAGACAGTAAGTATATGCACATTCTCTATTTATTTTGTTTCTCTGTATAAAAGGAGTATGTTCAATACAGAATGTTTTCAGTCTCAAAAATAAAGTTAAGTAAAAATTTGAAGTACAATGTAATATCATATCTTTAAGACTTAATTTATCTTTTTAATAAAAATTTTCAGATTTTGTGATTTAACTGCTCAAACTTGATGGAAAATCTAACTTATTTTCTGAATAACATCTAATTTTCGGACCATTTCAGTAATGGTCACATTTGTTTTACACCTCAAATTTTCACATATAATGAAGTTTAATCGGCTGCATCATATATGTCAATATTTTGGCATAACATACAAATGCAGCCAATATGATTAGAGCCAACCAATAACCTCCCAAAAATATTTTGTCTTTTCCACAGACAGATTTAGATAATATTACACAAAAGTTTTTATAAAGTGGAAAATTTGGGCTGAAATGAATCTTATTCCAGACCTTCTCCTTTGTTACATTTCAATCCAAAGAATATATTAAAAAATTATTTGGTTCAGAGAGCAACAACACCCCTTAATTGACTAATATGTGTTAATCACAGCCTAAAGGCAGACATCCCACTTTTGCATACTAGGAGAAGACAAAATCTTCAGATGATATTTTTTGCAATCATTCAAGCAACAAGACAATTCCAGCATTGCATATTTTTGGCTTGCCCTGACTGTGTATTCATTATAAAAGGTCAAAGGGCAACCTGTAGATGTTTGTTATTTTCAGGTTTTAGATGTCTGTCTCATACACTGTAGGTAAAGTTGTCATATTGAAGAACATTTAGTTCAGTGATTCTGTCATATTTCAAATCAGCGTGTCCCTTATTTATATTAGTAGGTTTTGTTTACATTCTGTATAAAAATATATTTCAGAATGGTTTTAAAATTATATTCATTAGTTATTACATGTACATGGATAAGTCTCATTGTTTTGTGTGTTCTTACATTAGAAAACTAAAACTTGCATGCATGTGGATGCAAAACTAAGAAAAACACAATTTTGGCCTATATGTGTCAGGTGACAGTTTTTAGCTCACTTGGCCTAAAAGGCCATGTGAGCTTTTCCCATCACTTGGCGTCTGTCGTCCATTCCTCCGTCGTCCGTCACATGTCATATTTTAATCTTCTCCTGTGAAATGACCAAACTTTGGTGGAATAGTCCTTAGCTGGTCCTTTTTCAAAATTGTGTCCGATGACCCAGACTTCCGAACGATGGCCCCCCTATGGGCATTTCACAATTTCATCTTCTTGAACTCTGAAACAACTAAAGAGATTTTAACCAAACTTTGCAGAAATGTTAATCAGTTGATCGGATCCTTTTTCAGATTTTTGTTTTTTATGTTGATCGGAAATTCAAAATGGCCGCCATGACAAAACTTAGTTTAACATTGAACTCTATGGGAATTTCACATTTACATC
>JAULBM010040042.1:0-10814 GCA_032357055.1 Geukensia granosissima
AAACGGGGGTAAATTTATATTTTATCACCGATATTAATGATACATAAAACAGGTCTCTCCCATGTTCGGAGTAACGACTTTGAGATGGCTAAAGACACGAGAGGGCATTTGCTTGGCATCGGTCAGTGGAATAATTCACTGTTGAGGCAAATGACTGAAGGAAGCAGTTGTTATAGATATTCATCTTTTGGGTTCCCCAGTGCCCGCCTAGTTTCAGAAAGTAGGTATATTAATTTAAACAATCCCATTAACTCTATACCGGCGATAGAAATGCCCGACAGCTTCTCTGGAAATCGGTACTGTCTCAAAATCTTCTAAAATTCTAGCTATTTCCACGTATGATTTTTCACTTTGTCGTAAATTTACAATACCCGGTCTTAAATAGAGCGAAATACGTGGAACCTTTACCGCTGGCATTACGATGCTTGTGTTTATTTCAACTGAACAGCTCTGAATGACTTAATTCAAAAGGAGTCAGAATCTGTCAAAATCTGTCAGAAACTGCTCTAGCTAGAACAGTTTCTGACAGAGGGGTGTTCAGACCCTTGACAGATTCAGACAGAGGTTTTCTCGAATCCTGACAGGGTCTGACGGAAAATATCCAGAGTTTGAAATGTTCTATGACAGCTAACTCAGACAGATTGGAAGAGAGGTTAGAAGTGAACGCAACTGTAATAATGCCGCAGAGCGATCCGAATTTGTACGACGTTACTGAAAATTAACATTACCATAATAAATAATCTTACCAAAAATCCTTTGCAACGGATTTTCTTCAATTGTAAGTTCCTTCTACAAATTAAAAAAAGTACCTTATTTGTTAAAAATGTATCACATTTGTTCATTATAGTTCGAAACATACATGTTGTGATCCTCGAGATACTATACTCATATTATAGTATGGATATATTTACGTGTACTTTTCGTTTAGATTATCTTCTCAGGATCCTCGGGTTTTGTCCTGTTACGCCCCCCCCCCCACCAAAAAAAAAAAAAACAAACAAACTGAAAAGGTGTAATTTCATTGGCTGAAATAAAATGCCATCTGAACGGGGAGCAAAAATTGCGTATCATTATACAGGTATCTATATCTGAGAACAAGTATACATGTACAAGTGCCCTATTTTAATTAGATTTTATTTTGGTAATCATTTTGATTTTTTATCATGAGAACAGTTAACGAAATGGAATTGCCATTTTGTGTGACTAAACATTTCTTGCTTTAATTTGAACTGGTATCCAGTCTAATGAGTAAAAGTATCGAAGTGATAGGTGTATGATACACAGTTTAATGCAAGAACATCTCCTCTCTATTTTCATAGAATTCCCATCGTTCTGAATTAATCAAGCACAGTCTATTCAACTAACCATTGCCTCCATTTATATTTTTTCTCATGTTGCGACAATAATGGATCAAGTGCTTAGTCTGATTTAAATAGCATTGTCTTTGAGACTTCATGTGTAAACACAGAACAGTTTACAACAAAATTTTAAACGTCCCGTAGCTACACTACATCAATACCTGACAGAAATTTTATTAGAATATCAAATCCATAACAGTCTCATCATAGCGCTTAGACTTACTTACACATAAAAAGTTATGAAATATATGCCGATAATGACTTTTCGGACACGGAGTTCACCCCCGGTTTTGGTTAGGTCCGCATTGTTCGTAGTGATATGTTTAATTTTAGTTTAATATATGCACAGTGTCTCATGATCCGTCTTGTTGATGATTTCGTGATTGTCTGTCGACTTTTCCCATTTTGTCTGTTTTTTTTTTTTGGTTTTCTTTAATTATGGGAGCTTTTTGAAACGGACGATTGAAAACCCGGACCTCTCACGAAAGGTGTATGTTAGTGTGCTTTAGGTGTTCTCGTTGAGGAACTCCTAGATTGTTTTGCTGAAGCAATAAGTTTGCATATAGCCCATAATATAAATGTATTTCTATCTGTCAATCAGATTGCGAGAATTTTTTATGTCACTGATATTGGATGACTTTCGCGACCGTAGCTTTTCATTTCCTAAAATTGTGTAAAAAATATTTATAAGCAGTAGTATAAAGTTAAAAACTTACCCTTTCTCTTCCCCAGTACATGTAAGCTAGCCATACCAGCAATGTCAGCAACGAGAAAGGAATAACCATCCAACGCCGTGAAAACTCTGCCATTTCCTTAAATCGTAAAACAGCTTTTGGTCTGATTGGATCAGTTGCCATTTGTTAAATTGCTGACACTGAAAAAAAAATTAATTATAATAATACGGAGTAGGTTCGGAATGGCCCAATTTTGGTCCCAAATTAAACAACCCGAGAGCTAAGATACATTGCACGTTTACAAGATGTAATGTCATATTTAGTTGATTCAATCAGTGTTTTGCCAAAACATATTCCTATCAGGATGTTGCAATAGCTAGAACTTAGTATAGTCAATTTTAACAAATTTGTTAATAATTGCAATGTTTTTCCAGCTTTTGGCCCTGATAGTAGTGGCCAAATGCATGTTCAATCTAAATTTTTTAACATGCAATGTATACATGTATTTGTTAGTTTCATCATAAATGTGAATATTTTGAATGAACACGAATGTGGCCATTGCTAATTTTAACAAAAATCGTATAAAATTCCACCAAAATAGTGAAATTTTCAATACATTTTGAATTTAGAACATGTTTATGACGTCATGAGTACAAGTGCACCTAAATGCAAAACAATGTCTGATAAAAAAAAAACCAAACAAACAATAACAGCTGGTACTGGTCTTATGTTGAGCAAGAGTATGTTTTGTCAATATTTGAAAATTCCTTAATTTTTAGGGCAGAAATGGGTTATGTCTAACCCACTCCTTTATCTGAATGCAGCTTTTGTTGCACGTTGACGTCGTCAAGTTTGAAATTGACGGAATTGATTTTAAAAAAATTTCAAATTGATAGGAAAAGCTTATTATAAACACTCAGTTTATTATGCTACATGTATTTAAGTAGAGATGAGTCGAAACAAATCAGATATCTTCGAAAACAAGCATGATGATTACACAGGAACAGAAAAAAATATGTCAAATGAAATGGAAAGATTTACTCATCCGACTTGAGGAATAAAGGAATACAATAACTTTTATAATAATTCAAATAATATTGTTTTTTGCAAAATTTTGAATTAAAACCTGATTTGTTTAAAATAAGTGGAAATTTATAAATCATGTTCGATACCTCAAACGTACATTTTACTGTCACTGCGATTTGCCTTAAATGTGTTATATTTCCCCTTTTGTACATTCAAAATTTATCAAAATGTATAGTTATAGAAACATTTTGATAAATTATGGAAAATAAAACAAATTTACATACACCATATAAAAATTCAACATATTTGTTTAACATTATGAAACTTTTATTTTAAATGCCATTGCTTTTCCGCTCAAAAGTGTATTTGATAGTGTTTGTTTTTCTCGATATGTATCGTTGTAAAGTCTATTAAGTATGTATTCTGGATGTTTTAAAGAGACCTATAACTATTATCTAGCTGCAATATACTTTGAAGAATTACATTATAATAAAAAAAGATTCGCTCAAAATAAGAAGCCAATGTAATGAGACCAGTGCACGCAATATCCGGCGAAGTAACACAATAGACACAATGTAAAAGGAATTCGAAGATACCAAAGGGGCAGACAGAAATCGTTAATTCGAAAGACGGACAAGACTGTGGCCAACAAAATGAAACGAAAGGCAAACAGAGAACACACAACACTACACTGAAAACTAAAGCTGGAGATTCAATTAGTCCCTGGGACACCCTTTTCGCCAGAAACTAAGATTCAATCTATGTCAATCTGCCCCTTTGGTATCTTCGAATTCCTTTTGGTAAACAAAAGCAGACATATGACGCCCTGAAAAGCGGAGGCACGGTACAACCAGATAATGCTTCAAATCAATCTACAGAAATCTTTGACGAATTAACGGACGTATAAACGGATGAACGGACAAAGGTAAACATAAATACTCCCGTTGCCTAATATCTTTTTGACTTTATATAAAAGAAATGGAATAGCATATACTGTGGACCTTATTTGTTCCCTGACAATTGTGACGTTAAACTGAATTTTCTGTTATAAAAAATCTAAATATTATGGAAACTGATGAATTGTAAATCTGCTTTGCTGTTATAAGGAGGGATTCTATTGTAAAGAATGTCGTTGTAAAGAGGGTCGACAGTTGCATCAGAATTGTATAATATGAACTATTATTTTATACGAGTTATGCAATTCCTATTACTAAAACCAGAAAGGGAATTATTGCTATTTTTGAATTCTTGAGATGATAACAGAAAGTTTATTGTGTACATTGTGTGAGTATAAGTATATCAAGTCTATATGTACAATATGTATAAGATTATGTCTCATCAATGTGTACATATATTTCGAATTTTTGGTTCATATATATAAAACAAAATGAAAATTGCTTACCTTTCATAATTCATTTCTCCATTTCTGAAATGTTTCATAACAAAGATCTAATAATAAATTCATACATTGCACACAATGTTGTTTAAACAAAATATATATACCTGTGTCAAACTTTATTTAAAGGCCCAAATTATTCATTCACAAAAACGGGTATACGTAAGCTTTCAATCACCAGTACATTTGTCATTGATCCAAGGAGACGTCTTTATAACCTTTCGCATAAATGTTTTAATATAAAAATGAAAATAAATGGGGTAAATGTCAGAGACTGCACTTCAACCACGCGAAAAACGGGGGAATTTACAAATTAAGAGGTCTCCACGAGGCCTTCCACAAGGGTGGAATACCACTCCTTGTGAAAAGCTCTAAATCGCCCCAAATAAAAAATCGTGTATACGTCAAATAATACCACTCTTACCTGAATATTGTCAAAAAAGTACTTGTAACAAAACATTAAAAACAAACACAAACACATGACGACAACTTCTGTCTTTGTGCAGGTACATGAGAGAAGTGGTCAATTTGTTTTAAATTTACAACCAGAATATTTAGGGAATATTTTACAACTGATGGTGAAATATGCTTTTCACTTGGAATTCATTGACCCGACGTATGTTTTATTTGTGTTTCTTTTCCAGAGTGCAGACATTGCACTGTTTGACCTCATATTAAAGAGTCGCGTCCATGTGTTATTCAACACAGCTACTATGGATTTTATATAAATCTTTATTTATTGACCACCTCGGTGGTATAATGATTACCTTGCTCGCCTCGAATGAGGAAACTAAAGACTTTAAAATTTGCATTTATAGCTTCTCCGCTAAGCAAGCAGCATTTAGGAGTAAGAGCAAAATGTGCAATCTGATCACATCGGCCATTTCCGTCATAAAAATCCGGTAGAAGAATGACGGAAATATACGAGCGTGTTCCGATTGCAAAATGTGGTCGGCCTAGAGTCAGAATGGTTTTTGGGTAAAGTGACGTGTCGTCCTGCAGAGTGTTGCTATCTCTAGCACGTTAAAAACCCGGGTCAGCGTGTCGGTCTAATACAAAGCAGCACTCCTCTTGAATATGCTGTCGTCCTGAATATGCATAAAATATTTGCACTGGACGTTATTTTAAAGGACCACTCAATCAACCATATAAATATTTTGAGACGTGAAATTAAACATAGAAATGAGTGCGAGTATATCCGATGAGTGGGTAAGGATTATGGCAGCTAGGATTTTTTTCAGTGCAAAGTTATATATTTTCACCTCTTGCAAGGACTAAAACTTTATTTTCAACTTCCCCCTAAAATCACATTGCTGGTTCCCTTGATGTAACAAATCATGTCGAAATCGATTCTGGCATTTGTTTTTAATTTGAAGTTCAATAAAAGAAATTTTAGGCACTGCAATATTTTATTCCAGTCTGTTTAAATGAACCTGTGTGATATCCATTTAGTACTTTTGCATCAAATAAATATTGATTCATTATTTCTTCTTCACAATTATCTAATCCATACATCTCGCTTCCCTCCAACCTGACACCCTCAACAAGAACATCTTTCAAACTAATTCCTTCTAATAGGTCTCTGCTTCTCCATCCCCAATGTCTGGTTTTGGGCCACGACGCTACTTGCTCTGGCATACCAGATCATGCAAGTATCATTTTAGGACTTTTTGCTTGCGTCCGCTTTCTCCAAAAAGGGCTTCGATTCCCCATTTCAAATTACTTTTAATTCATGTTTTCTTATTCCGTTTCACTGGTTACTATTTTTCAAATGTTTTCAAACTCCGGTTTTTTTTATTCAACCTATCCTGTTCCAGTTTTCTAATCGTCTCACATTTACTTCCGGCCTACTATCCCATGGTTCATAGTTTAATCACACCAAGATTTCTCAAATATTATTTTATATGTTGTAAAGAAATTGTCTTACCTTCCGAAATATATGTACATCAACCAAACACAAATAGTCAGCATAATAAAAGGCAGAATTAACCAGGGTTTGTGAGCAAGAATAATCATCTCTTAAATGTTACTGAAATAAAAACAGAAAAGAATTTGCTACCATTTTAAATAAAATTGAAGCTTATTCAAATAATAATAATTAAGTGTCTTCTATTCATTTGTGCTATTGTATTTTTAATATGACCAAAATTATACAGTTTTGCAGAGTCTGCCTAATTGATTAGCTTACTAAAGATGTACTGTGGCAAACTACAATGTAAACCGCTCGTCAGTTCGACAAAGTATTGGGAATATTAATATCTGCAGGCCTAAACGAGTCCTATGACCTACGATTTTAGACATGTGTACGCAACATTCGGCGAATCCAAAGATTCCACTGGGACCATCGCAACCCAGGAGCAAAAACAATATCTGTACTAATGTAATGTTTGAAATAAAAATGAAGATTTTGAAGATTTTGAAAAGACAGTTAAATATTATATTTTAAGGAGGAAAAAATGCAACGTCATGATCTTTTTATGTAAGGTAAATATGTGGGACATTAAAAGATCTAGCTGAAAAAAATATCTTTACTAACAAAAATATAAAGGGCCATTAAAATATATCTAGCTGAAAACAAATATCTTTACTTACAAAAATGAAATCAATATACATTTGAATTTGAAAAGAGATTTAATATCCTTACACATTTTAAGAAAAATAATGTTTCACAGAAGTTTAATTAACTGCAATGTTTTATTGATATTTACTTTATTTACTTTAGGGTATTACCTTATGAGGCTGAAACTGTTCTCACCTCTACCCATAACCCCTGACCCTAATCAAATTTTACCCATAATCTAACCTAACCACACACGAAATCCTAATCCTTAAGTACTAAGGTCCCCAAAGTAAAGAAGGCCGATATTTTAGTACACTAATGGGTGCAGATAGTCGACTAGACAAATTAATAATTACTTACCATTTTGCAATGCTTCAGGAAAAGGTTTTGAATGGGACGATAATCAAAGTGACAATTTGACGTCCAAGAAGGTTGCATTGGGTTTATTATGGATGCAAACATCGTTGTCAAGGCAAATATTTGGTCTCCTCGGTTTTTTTCTTGATGTAGGGTTAAGTATGTTGCCCCGCTTCATTACATATCCCGAAAAGAGTTCCAAAACCTCTCAGTATTTTTTCTTAGGATTACACAAATTATTTTTTACCATTTTTATTTATTTTATCCTTATTCAAAATTTTATTATCCTTTCTACATTCTTAAGTTCGACAGGTTGCCTATTGATAAATCATTAACAGATTAACATCGCGAAGAAAAAAGGGTATATGACATTTTATTTTCGTATTGTTAAAATAAAAATTAAATTAATTTAAAGAATTATTTTAAAGCAATGAAAAAAGGTTTCATTGTTTTCCTTCATAATATTCAGAATTTATTCTTAACGCGACTTAATGTGTCAACAATATCGATATCAATAATAGCGTCTAATGTTTTGGAGACCATTCACAATCTCAAAAACATTTTTTAAAGTTCAAAATCTAGATATAAAAAGGGCATTTAACTCATTCGACAATCTTGATATATATACGAGTTTATATCTTGAAAATATTTCAGTTAAGAAAACACAATTTATAGAAAAAAACTGTAGAAGGTTAAAGGAATCCAACTTCGGACGCGGTAACCATTTTTTACCTAACAAATAAATGATTATATAGCTTAACATTTCCTAAAAAAATTAAAACTATTCAACCAGTTAAAAGTTTTGAATAAGAACGCGATCGGTAGAAAAATGAGAAGTGACAAGTTCCGACATTTCACAGTTTGTCCACAAGACTACAGGTGCGCGTGCTTTTTTTATTTGCAAAACATATGTATATGTTCCATAGAAAGGGCTTTAAAATATTATCAATAATTCTTTTATTATTATCACATACATGCATTAACATTATAAACATATAATGTTGACCTACCTTGTAAGGTTAAATATTGTATTATTAATTCCTTGTACGTCTTTGTCCGACACCGTTTAATTTCGTAAATGAATTAAGTTACACATAATGACCCCATTCAAGTCTTTGTAGAAAGCTTTTTCTTAAACTTGTGTGTGTACATGTTAGGCTTTCTATTTAAATATATCTATTTTAAAGAGTGTACAATTAAGACGGTTCGTGGGCTTTGTTTGGATTGAAAAAAATATCGATTTTAATTAACAACACCTATTGTATATTTAGTCCTTTGAAGAATTAAACACCTTGACTAATCCTTTAATAAAATAAATTTGACCTGACCTACTTATATCTACTAAAAAGGTTTATATTACTAACAATACACAAATATTGAATGAAATTATTTGAGATGATGCAAATATTTCAGATATTGTAATAACTGTCGGGGAAAGCGTATTTATTATATTATTTAAAAAATGATTAAGATGCTTCTGTACATAAAAAAGAAGTGAAATGATATATGACATCCTTACTGAAAAAGTAAATTTGAAAAAAAAATCTGGTTCTTCGTGTCTGATAGTAATAATATGTCGCACACGAAAAATATGTAGAACACAAGCATTTTTATTACAATGCAGACGAGAGACCCTTGTGACTTATATCAGTTGGGTGTTTCCTGATCATGATTTCTTTTAACATTAAACTGAATTGAATCATATCAGCAATCTTAAAATTTAAACTGAAGAAACTTTTCACAAATTAAATACAGGACTTCATAACAATCGTGGTTGCCAAGAAATGAAACAAATGACTCAGTGGTTTTTTAACATAAACAATTTCAAAATTTGAAATGATCCGATCTCATGTTAACCCTGGAGCAAGTGGCTATGATGAATTTTCAATTCCCAACAAAACTAGTAAGGACCATCTGCGTAACATCTCTGTAAAGTTTTGCTAAACTCTGTTCAAATGTTTCAGAAATCATGGGGCTTACCGGTTAATCGAGAAATCTGGTTCGTGAACTATTGTTAATCGGAAAAGTTCGTGGAATATTCAGCTATAGGCAACTATCCTTTTGCTATAAAGTAAGGAATATAAATTTATAAATCTTTTCGAAATTATATAGACAAATTATTCATATTTCTTAGAACATATATAAATTTCTTTTGTAAATTGCGAATAATTTCTATTTTGGTTAGAAACAATGAAACCCCCTAAATGGTCAACTGGTATATTCAAATAATTAATCAAAATGACGAATGAAACAAAGTCAGAACATGAAATTGACAATATATTCCATATACATATTACATTAATCTGGTGCTCAATCAAAGATATTTTATAAAAAGACATTTTCCAGAATCGGGTTCGTGAACGACCAGGTTAATAAAATTTTTGATCGTGAACGATATACATTGTATTTGCCAATATTGCAGAGCAGCATGACCTTCATCTGCGATGATTGTTGCAAATGTCATTCATATAGACAAGGTCTGAGGAAAAACAGAGACCCATAGAGATTTCCTTCATTTGAACGTTTACATTATTTTTTATATCAACACTGGGAATTTAAATTTATTGAAAATATGTACCCGAGATAATTATCACAGAAATTAGTAATAAATAAATTGAATTCCTCATCGGTTGAGAGCTTAATAGATTTTTTTCATTAGTCGACACTCTGTTTTTATTTCTTGGTAACAACGATACTAGCCGCTGAATCTGAATCTGAAGTGTTGATTTTTCAAAATACAAGCAGAAGGAACAAAAGTATTTGTTAACAACTTTCACGTTTATATATAAGCTTAGCGACTGACATTTCTACAATTCTTAAGTTCATAAAAGGTTGACTTGGCCCCATTTTTCGACATCCTCATCTCTTTTACCTTTTTAAAATTCTGCAACGCAAATTAGGGACCGAACATTCTACTTGGAAAAAGGGGTTTCAAATTTTGATGGGGTCAGAAATGTCTTGTGCGCATAGCCATCGAAGCAATTATCCATTTTCCCCTATTTCTCTATTAGGAGTTATATTGTAAAAAATGACCCATGAAGAAAAGCAAATTTACGCTTTCGCTCAAATTTGTTTATGTCACAATTTTCCTTATTTTCATCTATAATAGTTATACATTAAACATTCATAGAATGTCCGTTCACGAACGTATTTCGTTATCTTGATAGTTCACGAACCTGTAAATAGCAAATTCTAATATGACGTTCCTATTTCCGTATATTAACAGAACAGTGATTAAATGTGCGTTTTGGCATGCGCCAGTTTTCTTGCCGCTTTAAAAAATAAATATCAAATATCTACATATATATACAATTCAACATGGTTGTAAAAATAATACTTTCTAGTTATAAAAAGTTGTACAATTATTTTTTTTTCCATCAATGAAGCGTATTTTGCTATTATGCATGAAATGTACACAGAAAAATATATGACCTATATCTTGA
>JAULBM010040053.1:0-20605 GCA_032357055.1 Geukensia granosissima
TGCGATTTTCGTAGGTAATATGGTGATCCAATTTCAACACAAATTTTACACATTTTAAAATTCAATAAAAGTACAGTTATGCAACGCATCAGTCGTGCGGTGGTTCATGATGAAGACTTGCTGTAAAGTTTTGGTTTCCATAAGAATTATGTCGTAAAATTCACATTTTTTCATCTTTGTTTACATGCAAGCGTCATGACTGTTACTATGCACGATTTGAAGAGTTCACCTCATTAGAATATTTAAAAGGGAGTTAATAAGAGTGAAGTAGCTTTCAGCCTGAGATTTGGATTTTCATAAGGGTCTTCTAGTTTCGAAGATCTGCGACAATTAGAACTAAACTTTACTTGAATGGTCTTTTGGATGTCTTCATTCAATTTGGTATCTGACAATTCCCGCCGACCACAGTTGAATATATGACCTCATGGGAATCCAAGAGTGCGACAACAGCATGACAGTATACCTTTGAAACCTTACGAAAATTCACTTAAGCATCATATTTTCTGAAACTGAAATTTTATTGTAATTTGAAACAATATTAGTGGAGTGTTTTACAGATAAAATACCCTTTGACCAACTAAGATATCGGCCACGCCATAACTTACCTGTGGTTTAACATGATACCATATGTTTGCTTGTTTGATTGGGGTTTAACGCCACTTTTAACCATATTTAGTCATTTGACACCGGCAAGTGGGGGAAGCCGGAGCACTCGAACTTAACCACCCACCTTGGGGAGGAAGCTGACAAACTGTTAGAATTTCGATAAGACTTAAACGCAACCCGTTCGTTGTATTGTACAACTCAGGCGCGTATAGGTAAAAGGTTACATTGATCTGCCCAGGTAAATTTAAATCAACTAGGTAGAGAACTCGGCCTTCCAGTCCACCCACCCGAGCCATATGAGAAATTCATCTAAACTTTCTCCTGTTTTAAACAGCCGAGCCAATTGAAAACAAACTTAAGAAAAAAGGTCTTAAGATGGCACTCTATCGGAATGTTATAGTCCATTATCATCGGCCAATCAATATCGCCACCACAGCTTAATATGGCTTGAAATGGGAACAAACAGACCGCTACGAAACTTTTTTTATTCTTGGTCACTTATCTATAAAGTTTCAATAGCAAAAAGTAGTTCAAAATGTTAAATTTCCTAGCGCTAGCGAACTGGGGATATAATATTTTTGCTGCTCGTATTAAGTACGTACGTGCGTTATGTCTAGGATAATCTCAGCAACCACAAGACGCAGAAAGGTGTAACGTTGGTCATTGATTACAATTTGACTGGAGACTATGTCAAATGTTTTGGATTTTAGCTCCGCTGGGACTTAGCGAAACAGGTGGCTTAAGGATATATGATTCTACTGACATGCAACTTCTCCCAGATTATATTCAGATTATATGGAATACGGAAATGGAACTCTCCTTAGTAATTGCTTTTCAAATGTGTTTTGTGCCAAGGGTTTCAGAATTTTGAAAATGTCCCTTGGATACATAGGTAGAATTAGACATTTTTTCCTTTTAAATACAAATCCCTCTTAGGTTATATGGTAAACGGAACTGAAACATTGGCTCGGTTGTTGCATTTTAGACTGTGCCAAAGCTAATTTCTTTCGGAATTTTAAAATTGCTCTAAGGGGCTGGGATACAAAGATAGCTTAAGTGAACACTTCTACAAGTTTCTTCTATTATATCTATTATCATTTTTATCCCCATCCGCTCATTTTAAAAATTACTAGTTAACTAGTTCAAATCACCATCCGGTATCCATACTTAGTTTTAGTCAGCAAGAAAAAATAATTTGCATCCCCTGTATTAAGCCACAACATTCTCATTTGAAAATGACAAAATAACCCTTGAACCAAGCAAATTTAAACAGCACAAAATGACAAATTCCGGTTTAATACCTGCGGCCCGGTCACCAACCCCACAACTATTTTGAAATCTTTAGTAATTTTAACAAATGTAAACAGCCGCATACCCTCTCATTTTGAAAATTACAAGTTACCCCCACCCTTCAGGATAAATATTTTGAAAGATAGCTTTCATGGGCATCTCAGGGGGTCATTTTAGCTTCTCTGATTTCAAAAGAGTGTTAGCTTGTCTAAAAAAACAATTCTGTTAAATTACGCCAAATAAAGATAATTTTTAAAATCAAAATTATATCCCCTGTAGCTATTGTTTTGAAAGGACTTGTTATATGAGTTAAATATATGTTTTCAAACGCCAAAGTAGCGCGGGGATATGTAACGTTGCTGCATCGACTTGTTTAAAAATGTTTTCCTCTGAAACTGCTGAGAAATTGAAACTTTACTTTTCTCATCCTTTTTAAATTGAATTTTACGTCACTCTGGTTTCTCATTATAAAGTCTAGCGACAAAGAGGTCTTCTAAAACACAGGATATCACATCCTACTTTTACGGAAAAATTGTAAATAAAGCTTGGAAATTAAAACTTAATCCACATAGTCTTAAAAAGTATCTTAATAACCTTATACGTAAATGATGTCTTCACAGCATTACTAGTAACTCAGCGATTTATATTGTTCTACCATTTTCTACTTCAAGTCTATATATTTGCGTTTGCAAAAACCCTTTATTCCATTACTTTTGATGATATTTAAACACGTGATCTATTTGGACGTATTTATTGACACCGTAGTAAATAAAATGTTCCTTATTGGTTGCTTTTGGGTTTTGAACTAGCTGCTAGTACTTTTTATCGATAATTGTGTTGTATCATATATTAGTTTTATTTATATTGATTGTTGGTTTTCAGTATCGATCTCAACTGTTAAATCCATTTCAACCGTTATTTTACAGCTCCCGTTATAGCATGTACTCATGGTTCATTATTGAAGGTCGTAATCGGACATGTGGATGTTGATGTGAGTCTAATGGACAATCAGGCTACATTTCATATTTTGATATTCTTTTCAGTTACAACCACAAAAAGCTCATACATATTGATGAAACGGCATTTTATAAGATAAAATTAAACATTATTTGGTTGTTTTCCTGTGTTATTTTTTTTATGAATTCTACCCATCTACTAAAACTATATAATTGATATAGATACAAGAGCAACATATTAATGGTACTACATTATTAATGCATAAATATATAATGGCTTGTAGATATTGGAATTTCAAAACCCATTAAATAAGGATAATCTTAGCAAATCTAAGTAAATTTTTATCACATATTTTTGGCACTGGTCGTCAATTTTTTATTAGTTTGGTATCTTTGTTTTCGGTGGCCAGCATGTAATATCGCATTAGTAAAACTAGTTAAAGATTACCAAAAAGGATAAACTTTAAATCTCCTAGCAACTGTTGATGAAAAGGAAAAGAAATGGGGTAAATATTAAAGAGACTACACTTCAATTAGAAAAAAACAGAGGTAACTTACAGATCTAGAGGTCTCCACAAGGCCTTCAAAATGGGAGGAATACCACTCTTTGTGAAAAGCTCTAAACACCTTAAATAAAACATTGTGAAGAATAGTATTGTCTTACCTTAATATGATCAAAAATGTACATTTAACAAAACAACAAACACAATGACAAAACTATAACCACAATTCTTGAGGACAGGTTCATGAGACATGTGGTGGGGTAAAACTAGTTTAGTGGCTACCCAACCATCCCCCCAACGAGTGGTCAAAGCAGTACTATAAAAATCAAACAGAAAGATACCCAATTCGACCAGAAAGTACCTTAATTACAATTTACATTTTTATGTTTTATAACATGAGTCCCAAGATGAATTCTGCTTCATACGCATACGAGTTAAAAAAAGGTCGACTAGTAAAACACACTTTGAACGATTTCTATCGTCTAATTTGTCAATGTATGACTAAATATGATATTTTCTAATCTTCATCGTCGACATTGTCATAATTTCCGTTATTTGATTATACAATTTATTAATTTTATGATTACAGTCGGGCTATTTAAAGGAAGTGATGGTATTTGTTTTATCGTCGCGGTAGTGGCTGCTGTCTTACTGGTTATTTTTGTGGTTACGGGTGTGGCTGTTCATATCTGCTTGATAAAACGAGGTATTTGCCGTTTAAATGATATATTGGTTTTATACTAACAATTCATCAAACTTATAACAAATCTATGGATAATAGTGTAATATTTGTGGATTGGTTAATGTCTGTAAAACGTAAAAAGAGCTTTATATTAAGTGCACGAATATGCATAGATCAGATATCAATGGCAATTCAGATGATATTGTTTATCAACATTTCAACCTCCTTGTTTATTTTTTCTTCCTATGCGAGGTCTATCATTAAACTAACATCTCAAACTTATCAAAACCTTTCTGTAAAAGACGGAAAACTAATAGATTAGAAAACTGGGATACAGGAACAGCACCACCGTTTGGTTTGTAATACAAAAATGATGGGATAGGTAATTCATCAATCCCTCAGTGAATGTGATTACCATCTACAACTCTGCATTACCCTCATTTATTGGTCTCCCTAACTGATTTAATGTCATTTATACAGAGACCCATATGCGTCACATTAGCACTAAACTATATGCCCATCCTCTGTTAATATTCTATATAATAATTCTACGTTCAGGGGAGATCTCGACCAAATACATCCCAGCAAACTAGAAATTAAGGAGACCATTGACTTAAAAAAATCTGCTTCATACCTAGATTTATTCCTAGAAGTTGACCAAGAGGGCAAACTTGTTTCTAAGATTTACGACAAAAGGGATGACTACAAGTTTCCTATTGTAAACTTTCCATATTTATGTGGCACTATTCGTGCTTCACCTGCCTACGGGGTTTATGTTTCACAGTTGATTCGATACTCTCTTGCCTGTTCCAAGTATCAGGATTTTCTGAAGGGAGCATTTCTGTTGTCGCATAAATTACTACAGCAAAGATACATTCAATTAAGGTTGAAGTCGTCCCTCATAAAATTTTATGGTCGCCGTCACGAATTGGTTGATCCATATGGTATCAGTGTATCTAAACTAGTTATGGACCTGTTAACCTTAATACAAAAATAGGTTGACCACTTCTTGGATTGACGCTAACCCGGTTTTGAGATTAAGGATTCCACGACAAGTGTTGCACGCCGGAACGGGGATGCTTACCCCTCCGGAGCACCTTATCCAACTCCTGTAAAAAAAGGTAAGGGAGTTCGTGGATTCCAAGCTTTTATCCCTTTTCTTTACGTTTTATCTTTTGGTTTGTTTTAATTTTTTTTTGTCTTTTTGGACTATGTAGTTTTGATCTCTCGCATTGGTATTCTACACTGGGCTTGTATAAATTATGCCTGGAGAAAAAAGTTACAAATTTAAATTCAAATATATGCATCCATCAATCATCATGAATACAGCCAAATACAGGCCTTTCAAACCAGTAAAACCCAGAAAATCGCTTGTTTCTTTAGCTTTTGCTCTTGGCGCAATGAATTAAAGCAATATCATCAACCAAAATACATCAAATCTAAAATTCCACAATTTTTTACAGATAAGTCTGAACCAGTCTTTTTATTGACATTTGTTAAACATATTCGAACCAAGATTTTTAAATATAAACACGTGTTGAAGAATCTTTATATCGGTGAATACAAGTTAATTCCAAAGTTGAAACGTTTTATAAATACAATCGCTAAATAGATCCATAAAGATCCGAATATTGGCAAACCCTTCTTTGAATTACATGGCAAATTGTCATAACTGCTGTCAAAACACCTTAAATTATTGTCGCTGTTTTTATATCGCATTGCATAGACTGCTTGATAAAAGTATGAGGCGTTGACAATTCATTTGGCAACCATACACGTACCGTGCAACACTACCAAAAATGGTATCCTTGACAATAATTTATCAGCTTAGTCTTCAACGGAATTTTAATCAAAAGGAAAGATTTGATCTACCTTCAGTTGTCTGAATATCAACGCTTTACATACGTGTCTCCGAGTAACTCCGAAACAATGCATGTTATAGAGGTGGCGTGAATAAAATGTCGATTCTAAAAAAATATAGATCTGCTAGAATGCTTAAATCAAGGTACCTCTTCTCCTGCAGTAACATCAAAACATATTATTTCTTCTCCGTTTATACCACTATTCCAAATTTAAAACGCAAAGAAAAATTATATGATATATGCTTTGGTTCACTTTAGTTTTGTGAAAAAAGGAAAACACAGTTAAATTATGTGATTCTAGAAAGGGACAAACCTTATTTTGTTATAAACCACTTTGATTCTTAAAAAAATAATCGGAAAATGAACTTTGCAGAATTCTTGATTTCTTGCTTTTATTTTTTGTAATGTTTGGCAGGCGTGTGTTTCAACTTACTATCATCAATCCGATGTGTACCAAATTTTCATCCAGTCTACACAATTTACTCCTTTATTCCATTATTTGTATCAAGCTGATTTAATAATAGCAGTACGCAGACCAATAGAGAAAACGGTTCATTTTTTTTTGGGATTTCACGTTTCGCTATATAAATGGTCTTTCACTGAATATGTCAAAGTTTGGTGGCAATATTGACCGCATCTATGTCACTAAGCTTAAAATCAAGAATATTACAAAAAGGTCTGCTTTATAACTAGACAGTGGGTTCAGAACAAAACTTTAAGACAAAACAGATTAATTTTGTTTCCATTGTAATCTTTCCGTTCATATGTAGCAGCATTGCGACCTCACCTGCGACGGAGTTGATATATGGTCAAATTTCGTGCACTTTAATGGACTGTATTGTTTTACAATATTTTTTCCAGAAAATTTATAACAGTTACTGGGGAATGACTTGTATTCCAATTTTGGCTAATGACGTTTTATTACTATTTATTCAAGTACGAAATAATGCTAGTCACATGAATTCACATTTTTCTAACAATTTTCTGATAGATGACACGTCATGTCCAAAATGTACAACTGTGAAAACAATCACCATTTTTTCTGTGATTGTCTTGGTCACACCATATTTATTTGAATATGCATTTAGATATTACCCTTGCTAAAATCTGTAGCCTTATCACTTAGTTATTGAAGTTGACGACCTTATAATATTTTCAAAAAATATTGTATAAATATTGTTTATGTTTCACACATATAAATGCATATTTGTAAATCTTGACATTGGCTAACTAACATGTGCTAACTTGATATAATATCAATTTTAACCAAAGCAATATTTTATTGATTTTTGTTTTTGTGTTACTGTCATCAATTACTTATAACCTATTTTATATTTCTTTTCTTTGTATTATAATTTGTTCATTTATCTTCCGCATTTGTATAAAAATAAATCCAAAAGACGTTAAGGAGGGAGGGGTGAACAACAGAAAATCAGAATTATCTCCCTGCTGGCATTATTTCAAATTACTTGTTCTTCAGTGTTTTGCAGTAAATATTATACTTCAACATTTACTAAACAATTACATACCTTTTGATTCTGCTGAGTGTCAAATTCTTTTTTGTCTTGAAATTATTCTTTTGGAATGGTCCATCTATGGATGCATCATGTTTACCACAAAAAACGGATTTTTAAATGGCCATAAAGCTGAATCAAAATGTATGTGATTGGCCATCACATGTTCAAGGAATATACACAAAAATAGAGAAGAAAAAGGTATTTAAAACAATACAAGAGGGAGATAACTCGAAATTTCAACTATTAAAGTGTTGGTGTTATCTATTTCCTTAAAATTAATTTATTGTTTTACTTAAGGTACAAAATCTTCAAACAAAGTAGACAGTTACAAAATTAGATATAATTTTATATTTTCGTATTTTAAAGATTCTTGAAATAAATTTAAAATTAATGTGTATCAATAAGACCTTAATTTTCAATAAATGATATCAATCCTACTAGCAAAACAATCTGAAAAGTGTTACATTAAGTTTAACAAAGGATCATAAATTTCCTTTTATAACTTATCATATTGTACATTGTACCTTTTCACTGGAAGATGGCTAATATAGACCAAGCCTTTTTACCAATGCCATTCAGTTTTATCTGAAGAAAATTTTGTTGAATTAAATAAAATTATATTTCTCAGTTGATAAGTTACATCAGTGCTTGTGCTTCTTAGCAGTATTTTATTGTTAAAGGAATGCATCTGACCAAAAAGCTTCTTAAGCAAGGATTTCAAGTGGAAATATTGAACTCTCCACCACAAACATTTTTAAGTCTCAATTATGATTTACGTGACCGAAGGACACTCGAAAATGACAGAGGATTTTATCTCAAGGAGTCCTTCGTTTTTCTTCTCCGTTGAAAAAAGGGATATATGTTATCAACCTCCTTCAAAGTTTTGTCCCACCCCAATTTTTAAAGTCAACCCTGAATTATCATGACATCTACGACTATACACCGGCATTGTCTACTGAGTAACAAGACAAGTGCCACTAGTGGAGATGAAGTTGCTAACCCTACCGGAGCACCTGAAATTACACTTGTTTTTTTTTCAGGGTTCGGGTTACTTTAACTCAAGGTAATTGTGTAGTACTGTGTGTACTAAATTTGCCTTTCGTTTCTGCTTTGTTGGCCACGTTCCTGTCTCTCCTCTGATTTAACGATTTCTGTCTGCCACTTTGGTATCTTATAATTCTTTTTTTAATCCACTGACCACCAAATCAACAGAACGAATTCCTGCGACTCGAATGAATTTAAATTCAATTTAAAGATTTAAAGAATTTTACCCTATCGTCTAGTTCCTGAAAAAGGCTGTTGACATGGTTGAAAAGCATCTGGACTTTATGTTTGTACATATAAAAGACACCAAACAACCACATTACTCAACACTGTATATTGCATTCATGAAGGATATGTTGCACTTTAAAGTCAGCAACAAAACTAAAATAGATAGATTTTACTACTCTGAAGCTTATATTTTTGAAAGGAAAAGTAAAATAATGAAGTGTCATACCAGCAACGATCATGAAATCAGCAAGAATCCACACCCGATCATTTGCATATCCCGGCAACTGCACTTCTTCAATATAAAAACCAAAACAGTGGGTATAAGGCCTCCCACAGGAATTGGAAAATACTCCTTGTGCTGAATTAACATTAGTCAACACAGTTTGTTGCATCGTGATAAATGGCGTCCAAATAACTGACATATACATTTAATATAGTGAAGTATATGTATTAAACAATGATTTTGTCTTGTTATTGTAATTTGGAGCAAATAACTTTTAAACTAATTATGCTTCTCATTTCCACTTTGTTCCAGTTTTAAATGCGGTAAGGAGGACAAATGAATCCACACAACTAGAGCCAGTGTATATGTGAGTTTGCTATATGTACTAAAAGAAAAAGCTTTTCAAAGGATCGTCTTTATTTATTACGTAGAATGGAGTAATTTTAGGTATTCTGGAACTGGTCAAAACTTTCACATGAAAAATTGAGAACGAGTAATTCTTTTTCAGTATACTTTCGCTTAGTGCTACAAATTTGCTAATGTTTGCTGTTTGTTATTTTAAATAGGCAAGTTTTTTCGAATTGTTGTAATAAGTGGGAAAAATTCGTTTTTATGGCATCGCATGACATATAAGTTCTCCGTGTCCTTCCAGTTTCTGGCTCATTTTTAACTCTGTTATCAAATCGGACAAAAGCAATATATCTCAGCCAAGCAATATTTAGTGGTCTTATTGCATGAAGCGTATCAAACAACAGCATTAAGAATGTTTTATAGCAAATTAAATTTTTCGATGAGATTACGTCACATGATTAGACAAAAGACAAAACGCAACGAAAGCTAAGGACTATATGGCAATGCGGGAAATAAGGTATCTTCACTTGTTTATTTTAGGGTGTGCCTATTTCTAATTGGCATTTAAGACCTATATTTTAGAACAAAATTATTAGAAAAGTTATTGGACACTTTGCTTAGACATTAGTTATCTTAATTGCATTAGAAATCCTCCTAATAGCGTTTTATCTCACAGTGTAGGAAGTTTACTACGAATAAAATTTGTATTTTCAATAGTGCCTTTACCGCCATAAACTAATAAAATATTTCAATACATAGAATGAAAATAAAGGCATTTATTTTCTGAGTGTGAACCATGCTTTTTCTCAAGTTTTTGACAAATTACGCGTCCTTGATAAAACATTTAAATATCTTGATACTTACGTTGTTCCACCCTATAAAATTATCTAACTCATAACTTTTTATATCTCATTGTGCGTGCATTAGATAAAACAAATCCTTAATATATTTGATGTAACAGTGATTGAGCTTTCTTCTTGTATATATGTTACTACAAAATGATTCCATTTATCAAATTTATTTACAAAGGGTACACAAAACATTGAAACTTATTTTTGTGGTTACAGATATTAATAGATTGATTGATTGATTGATTGTTGTTTAACGTCCAGTGGCAAATATTTATTTATAGATATTAATAGACGTATAGCTTCCAACACTAATGTTCATTAAGGAGTAGGTACGTTAAACCCCATGTTTGGCCCAAATTTTAGATTTGTCACACATTAATACGATGTTGTAAAAATTATGTTTTATAATCCAATACTTATATACTTTATCATGCTTTTCATCATTTCGACAACACAGGACAGAGTATATTTGACTATTTCAACAAATGTAATTTTTTCTGAAAAAAACCCAAAACTTTTGGAGGTCTTTTGTTCAAAATACGTTTGATCGTACCAAAACATCACGAAGATATTTTAACCAAACATTTGTACTTGATAGATCCTTTATACGCTTAATAATCATTTCTATTCCGTCGACCGGTTCCGCCTTTTTCATGTCATTATGACGAAATGTTAGGCAGATAGCTTCCGGTACTCGGGTCAGTTACGTCAGATTTGCGTGTAAAATGCCAATTAACTCCCTTCGAAATTCAAGAACGAAGAAAAGCATTTAGCTTACGTATTTTAAAAATTGTATGCTGAGGACTGTGTATACATCACATATCAAATAAAATAAAGTGTTGATTATAGTTGCATAGAATTGGAAGTGCGATGCCTTACATTCCAGCGAAGGCACCTGATCTGGGAGATGAAAATACAAAAATGTTGACGGAATAGAAATGATTCCAAACAACAGTACCGTGCAAAGTTTGGTTGTGATAGTTTTGTATGATCTATACTAAAATCGACAATATTTTATCAAATGTATCATATAAAGTTACATCTTAGTATTTCATATTTTGAAGCAATTTCTATATGCCATGTAACCGTTGTAGAACCATTTTAACTAAAAATCTATGGGATTTTCTTTTTTACAGTATTCAATACCAAAATATAATCATATAATAGATATAACATGTATAAGCCGTTTGTTTTGGTCAAACATATGTCTCAACTACCCTTGACCTTTGGCATTGCATTCATCCTGTCTTTCCTTACGTTCATGACAACATATTATTATATCGTCGGACATACTGTGTTTGATGAAATATCGTTTTGAGAGGCTTGGTATCTTATCATCATAAATCTCTAATTCGTCCGTTACTGCTTTTATTTTCCCTTTATCTCTTGTGCCTGTACCAAAACAGGAACTGTGGTTATTTTTGTTTCTTTCTTTAAATTTTGTGTTACATCTAGCTTTTAAGAGTAGTTTTAACTTTTACCTATACATGTTTTATTATTTGGTTTATAGAGGTTTTTACAATGAATGATATTGCACACCTGTTGAATACTTTGGGAAGACCTCTAGTTGTGTGAATGCATTCTGTTTTTCTCGTAGTTGGAATGCAGTCTCACTTACATTTACCCCATATCATATTTATTGGACGTGTGAAAAGTCATATTATACTTATTGTACGTGATAGACGTCTTATCATTCTTATTAGACGTGTTCGAAGTCTTATCATACTTATTGGACGTGTGTGAAAATTCAACTAATTAATTTCTCAATTTACATTTATGGACAGGTTGTATGAATTCCAAAAACCCACAGTTTATATCGTTCTAGATTTAATTAATAAGATTAACTTGATAAAACCTACAAATTTCTTGTTGCTATTTTTAAGTTAATAACCTGCACTTCTCTAAATACGTCAATACCATTTATTCCATAAAACTTACTTTGACTAAAGCTGTATGTCGCAGCAGATGTGTTTTTCTGGATTTAACTGTTTCTTTTTCACAAGATAAATCAAAAGTAAAATATACGACCAAAGAGACGATATCAACTTCACTACTGTAATTTTCTCTTTCCCGACGGGGAAGTTCCTAAGACTCCTTCATACGATTTTCGTATTTCGCAATTTTTCGTTTTTATCGTGTGTGCAGCGATTCCTTGATTTTGTTGAACGTTATTTATGTACTACAACGAATTTTTTAAGTCTAGGATTACCATTACCAATAATACGTAATTAATAAGTAAAAACTTTTACTTAATTCTAAATAATTCTAAGCTAATTCATTACACCAATTTCGTGTTATATAATTTTTAAGATATTGATATTAATTGATCACAATTAAAAAAAATTACAAGAATCGATCTTAAAAACATAAAAATGTCAACATAACTGAAAAAATATCCATTGGGTCCGTGTAAGGCCAGAGTTCATTCTAAAGGTGTTCAATAGGAATGAGATCTTAATCATAGCTGACCGTGAAAGAACCTGTATGCTGTGAATGTTGAGGAAATCAATTGACACTTGAACAACATGACAAAGAGAATTGTAATGTTAAAAGACATTGTTGAACTGGTGCCTACAAAGGAATGGTAAAACTACTGGCTGGAATATTTTGTCTCTGTAACTAGGCAAGGGGTTGTCTCCAGGTCTCGACACACAGAGCTGACCCAAGGCGATCCCCAGCTTGCAGATAGAGGTAGCCTTCTCGTCGGGAGGCTGCCAGGAAATAATAGTAATGTATGGCCTTAGACTATAATGGGTGACGTGTATGAAGAATCTTAAGCCTCGTCCACGTAGAAAATCCATTTTTAATAGATTTCGAAAGACAAAACTTATGTCAATACAAAAGACAATATTCTTCGCCCTTTCTTTACTAAAATTCCAGCTAAATCGGGATTCGTCGGAAAAAAGAGCGTTCTGCCAATCCAGACGGTTCTATGTGACACGTTTCCAACACCATTGAAACTCTGTGACGTCGATTAAATATGGCTCCTTTTATTGGACAAGGTACTTGGATAACGCATGTCGCATCTGATTCTGGACAGTATGGTAGGAAATTCTGTTATTGACTCTTTGTGGTATTTGTCTTGCTGTGTTTTCTGCGGTCATAAAGTGATTGCGCAGATTGTCTCTCCTGACGTACCGTTGTCGTTCGAGGTATTCTGGCGATTTGAAGTTGTGCTCAAACGAACGGTTTGTGACATTTCTGCTTGCACCATCCTAATAGTTCAATTCCTCTCATCTTAACGTAGACGAGGAATTGTGTGAATTAGTGAAAAACGTCAATTCAAAAAAAAAAAAAGCGAAACGCAATTTATTAACATATTGAATCGGGCAAAATTTATTGCAGTACATCATCACTTTTAATGTTGTTACGTAAGACAAAGAATAAAACGCAAAGTTTAAAAAAGTAATAATAAAAACCGATGTAACGATTCTTTTTTTTTGACTAGTAGAATAACTATTTTTACCACAAAATTTCAAGGTCTTTGAAAATGGTATCTTTTGAAATCAACATTGATCATCTGCTTAATTATTTACATTAAAACTAATCTTTGTCAATATTCTATCACATTTTTACACATGCTGTAAATGCTCTTATTTTTGGAATCGACGTAATACTCTCCTTTCCTTGGCCATTTATTATATTTTTACAAAGAATCCAGCCGTATTTTGATTAATTTCTTAGATAAGGATAACCAGGTATGTTATCATTCGTGTTTGGATTTTTAATTAGCTCTCAGAAATAGCGAGTACCTTTTCGAGCTTGTCCGTACATCATGTTGTTTCTTGTTGTATCTGTAATTGTCTGCGTACTTAGCATTGAAATCCATTGAAGTTAAATATCATGCAGTTCGTTTTTCTGTTTTACATTGGACACTTATTTGGCCAAAAATTGGAACATCTGAATATCATAACATTTATTTTGGGGATCTTTAAGAGCTTGTCTTAGAGTATGTGCTACTTGTCGACGGCTTTGGGACCATCTGTAAATGTTTGTATTATATAAGGTTTTAGGCTGACTCACAGACAATCATTGTTACGAAATAACTGTAATATTGGCGACGTGACATAAAAGGCCAATCAATCAATCATGGACAATCATACCACATCACTTTGTTATATTTCAAAAATAGGCATTTGACAATTTGGGGGGAAAACGGGAGTTTCTCTTGATTTTTCATAGGTTTTATCTAGTAAGTTCTATTTAGAAAAAACCGATAAAGTGATAACCAAATTTTTCACAATAGAATTTTTATTTTCAATTGCATCTTTTGGTATGTTCAATGAAATTATGAAATTTAAGTGCTGGCCACTATGCAAAAATGTAACTGCGTTGAAATGGTAAAACAATGGACTCTCAGAAATGACTGGAAATTAGCAGTGAACATCCTTAAAACACTTTTATACTGACTTTTTTTAGCAGTATCTCATTTAAATAAAATGAATTGAGGGTTTTGTCCAGGCTGACCTCAATGATATATAATATATTTGAATGTTGACGGTTGATATGGTCTTCGGTATACAATATAGTTTTAGGTTTCAAATGTAAAAATATATACTCTTAGTAAAAGATGTAAATAGCCCCCCCCCCTAAAAATAATGACAATAAAATAAAACAAACAAAAACAAACAACTTTCCTGCTTAATTACAATTGGCAGTGTTATGCATGACGCCCAAAGACATAAAACATTGTCACATACAGTGTGTTTCTTTTAGTCCGGAAAAATCCTTAAATATAAAGTAATTGAATATCAATTAAATGTATTCAACATTTTGTATAATTCGTCGGATTTATCTTCTTTTTTCGATTTGTGTGTATTCAAGTGCTCTTTTGCTATCTTGGTCTCTCTACGTTTTGATTTTAATGAGCTACTAATGCATGTAATGAGATGTTGGTCATTGAAATGTATATATGCTTATGGCATACCATAATTATCCATATTTATTCAACAAAAGTTATTTTATATATTAAAACAGTGTTCCAGATGCCATTCACGGGCAGGATGCACCATATGAAGAAATAGCAACTGTGAATAACTCGATTGAAGATGCAAACAGTAGCATTGATCAGTAACAGAGCGCAGTGATTCAACTGAGTCGTACGCTACTACCATCAAGACTTAACTTTACGATGAACCTAGCCAATTGAGTTTAGAGCATCACGTTTTTGCAAAAATGTCGGAATGTTAATAGTATGGCAGCGTGAAAAAGGGAAATCATCTTAAAAGTGTCATCATACTATATATTTTTTACTAATAAATGATATAAAGACCAAAGGACGAATGCTTATAAGACGACTACGATAAAACATACATGGAGGCAATCTAAAACCAATGTTGTTCAGGAGAATGCGTGGAGCACAGAGTAAAACGCCGGTCGTTTTCTTTACTTTAATATAGATTTTGGAAAATCATTTGATTTGTGTTTTGGTGTTATATATGTATATATACACAAAATTTAACTAAATATCAATCATTCTCGTTGTTTTTTCCTTTCATTATTATTGAACATCAATCATTATATTTTCTAATTCACTTTTCCAAACGAACATAATTTTTTTAAAATCCTTAAAACTTTAAACTTCATGTCCTAAAGCAAACGAACATCGACCAATAAAAAAGCATAGATAATATCCAACGACAACAAAATTAAAAAAACACAAAATTAGGAACAGAATGGCGCGTAGACCATTCTCATTTAATTATATTAAAAACAAAAAAAATGTAATAAAAATATTAAGTCCACATTTAGGCACCAATTGGATCATCCAATAGCGTTTATTTCACATATCAATAAAAAAAAATGAATAGAATCCTTAATAATACATAAGTTAAATATCATATTAAAAAACTATCTTAATCAGTGTTTAGTATTAATGTTTACATATCTATATATATCAAAGAAGTCCAATCAATATATATCTATAAATAAAAAATGCCAATTCCATATATTAATATATTACATAACTACATATCATATACCACAGAAAACATTCCTACCGGTTTCAACGTTCTAAGTATTATGAGGGAATGTCACTATGGCTAACGTCGTTATTGCAAACGCATTAAACGCATTGTGACGTTCATTCATTGTTATGTATAGTTATAAGAATAAACGTTAAATTTCAAACGAAAAATTTTAATTTAGCAATTTCTTTTATGAATATTTCACTTTCTTTGCTCACATGAAAGAATTTATACAAGTGGAAAAAGAAAACCTTGGGGATTCCCTTTTCACTGGTTTGTCCAATGTAAACTTAATTGCATCCATTGCATGCTATTACATATATTACGATTATCGACGTTTTAGTGCGTTTAAAGTAAAAAAGTGCCTTTTAAGGTCTATTAAAATTTTCAAAAGAAACACTCTTTTGCAAATAGACATTGAAAGTAGAAGCTAATTTACGATCTTCCCCAATGCTTCATCAGGCTTCATTATTGTGTCACCCACCGGGTGTATCATGTAAAAGGCAAATACCATGTTACATAATGTCATGCATTCGCTGACTGGGTTAATTTCTTTTCAACTCCAGAAATCACATAATGTACGGACAACTAATATACGTAAATTCCCTTACCCAAAGACGCAACATTTTAAACTCTTTTAAATGCGATAAACATTTAAGACAAACACATTAATGAGAATTGAAGCAAAATCAACACGAACTCCTTAAGAACTAAAATCAGTGATATTCTCAATTGTTTAAAAAAGATAGGCAGATGCAACTCCGGTAAAGGCACTTTTAAGCGCTTCATATGCTGTTTAATTTAGGCATTAAGCCGTTGATTTTTTTATTTTATCAACAATCTGTTCGATAAAAGATAGTAATGCAATGCAATATTTGTAAGACCTTGTTCTGTTTCCCTCAGATACAAACCAAACATATCACAAAAAATTAATGCTAGAGAAATACGAGTGTTTTGGACGCGATAACAGCTCGTGCTCTACTATTGTCACCCATCGTGGTAATTTTTCCGTATTTTTCCAACATTTTTATAGCGCATTTTCCTTCCAATTGATCTAATCTGAGATCCTTTTCTCCCGCAACTTCCAACTTCATACCATTTCACCTTACTGTCATGAATGGAAGTGTGGGCAGTTATTAAGCCTATAGCCAGAGATATACTTAGGTAGTATATGACCGATCTGTCATTTTAGACATGGTTAAACTGAAAATAATACATTGTGGAACAGTGGAAGAATCTCTGTTTTTAGATTAAGGTTTAAATGCAGAAAAATATATTTTTTACAACGTCAAGATCACGTAAAAGATCAACTTGCCGAAAGTTAAGTCAGAGTTCCATGATGGTATTCACAAGTTGTTCTTTTTTTAATTCAGAGAAACTTCGAAATGTATCGTACGTGGTTGTTCTTTCCGCTGATTTTGGCCTCCTAATTCGATTTGATTGGATTTGAGTATTTCTCGTCTTCTATTAGTTCATGTATATATCGGATTACCTTAAAGTTTCCTTTTGTTATATGTTATAGAAAATTGCTCTTATTTATACACTTTGGTTAAGTTGAAGTTTGAATATATTTTTTGTTGTATTGATCAATGGCTCAAAATTAAAACATAGTACTAGAATAAATAGACCAGAAAGACAAAGATATATAACAGGTTAGTCATGGATATTTGAAGTTTTAAATAAAATAAATTCAAGGTTTTTTTAAAAAAAAATAACATACTTTACCAGTTACATTTAGCTAAAAATATACTCGTTTTTACCTGTGACTAATAGAAAGAGTTCAATTACTAGACTTCGCTTCAGAACGCTACGTTATAGGAGATCAAGATTTTTTCAGGTAAGTGTCTTTATTTCCCCTTTTCACCTTAAGCAAAACATTTTTGTAGTTTTATTGTTTTAGGTTTTCTATATATCATTTTTCGAGCCAAATTCCTATAACAAGTATAAGAATATTTGCTAACATGTGTTGTCGTTGATAAATAACCAACCTTCAAAGGTAAATGTATCAATTTTGAATAAATGTGGTGAATTTTGGTAGGTTATATGTATATTGGAAAGCATAACCTCTCATCAGTAGCATTAGAACCAAAACTTAGGAAAACAGTATTTAATTATGGTTCTTCTGGACACGTCGTTGTAAGAAATTTGAACGTTGTCGAGAACGAATCTTAAAAAAATACATTTAAAAGGACCCTTATATCGTGAACCGCTGTCTTTAAACTGGAAATCTGGAAATACAACTTTAAGCTATTGATGGATACTCTGGAGGACTATGCCAGATAATGGTCAAAACGAAAAAAAGGAGGATATTGATACCCTTTTAAAATGGGTGGAAGCTGTCGGATCACTTATTCAAATTAGAATAAGCAGACTTTCATGAGCACGAAAGCGACATCTATTTTGAAAATCCAGATATTGCCAAAACTTTGTATATCTTTCATGAAAAATAAAATGTCGTGCCAGCAGATAAGTCCCCAAATAATACTTTTTTTGTCAGCAAAAAAAAAAAACATTTCACTGATTGTTTAATTAATGAGTTAGGTATTAAGAGCACACATGACATTCCAACTGACATAGCTGCAACACTGTCAAAAAAGGAGAAAATTGATAATCATATGCCTGTTTTGTCTTGTTTTGAGATTTCCTCTAATTTTGAGGACTTTGATCTCCCTCTTTTGTATTAAATACCAAAGTTAAACAAGTGTCCCTATAAGCAGCGTTTTCAGCAAACTCTAAGATCTGATAGAAATTCTAAATTCAATATATCTTTTCTCTTAAAAGAACATAAAACATTTGACTTTTACACAGAAGAATAGCAAAACCAGATGCACTACTTAAATCAACACTAAAAAATTCATTCACAGTAGAATGGACAAAGATTATAAAAGACATCGCTGTCGGTATAACCAAAACATAATTTGTTCAAAGGTACGTGAAAGAAAAAAAACAAAACAAATACAAAAACAAATAAACAGAGGAAGTAAAATTTTGTACTTGACAAAATCTTTGTTCAGTTTCGTTTTCAAGCAGACGATTGGCATTCCAATTGGCACTAAATGTGCTCCTCTCCTCGCCTATCTTTTTCTTTTTTGTTTGAGGATGACTTCGTCAAGAGCTGTCACAGAAAAAAGATGAAAGAAAGCTTTTATACAGCGTCAGAAATAGGGATGATGTTTTCTCTTCCCAAACGCGCTTGAAATTAAAAACACAACATACGCTCCCAAGTCTGCATCTAACGTCGATCTTCATCTCGAATAAGACAATAAAGGAAGGCTTCACTCAAAACTTTATGAGAAACGTGATAAATTCCACTTTCCAATAGTCACCTTCCTTTCCATTTGCAGTAAAATTCAAGACACAGCTGTGTCGTTGACACAAAATCTGCTCAGACAAGGAATATATTGCTCCTCGGTTGAAGTTATCACTCCAGATATTTTACAGTGGTCAGTCTTTTCGGTCGGTATGTCGTTTCTGTGTCATAGATGAGACGAACTTGTGAAGTTTCGGAATAAACCAAAATAAGGTTTATTAAAATTTATTAAAGCAATACTCTAATGCAAATAGACGTTAGAAATAGAAGTTAATTTACGCTCTTCCCAATGCTTCATCAAGCTTGATTATTGTGGCACCCGTCGTGTGTATCGTGTAAAAGGCAACTACCATCTTACATTATGCCAGGCATTCGCTGACTAGGTTACATTTCTTTCCAACTCCAGAAATCACAAAATGTATGGACAACTAATATACGTGAATTCCCTAACCCCAAGACACAATTTTTTAAACTCATTTAAATGTGATAAACATTTAAGATTTGAAATAATATATCACAAACACATAAATGAGAATTGAAGCAAAATCAACGCGAACTCCTTAAGAACTAAAATCTGTGATATTCTCAATTGTTTAAAAAAGGTAGTCGGACGCAACTTCGGTAAAGGCGTCATCAAAGGCTTAATACGCTGTGAAATCTAGGCATCATACCGTTGATTTTTTTATTCTATCAACAATCTGTTTGATAAAAGAAAGTAATGCAATGCAACATTTTTAAGACCTTGTGTCATTTCCCTCGGATATAAACGGAACGTATTAAAAAAATCTAATGCTAGTGAAATACGAGCCTTTAAAAGCCGATTTTGAGGACGCGATAGCAGCTCCTGCTCTACTATTGGTACCCATCATGGTAATTTTTCCGTTTTTTTCAAACATATTATAGCCCATTTTCCTTCCAATATATCTAATCTCATATCGTTTTCTCCCGCACCTCCAAATTTCCTACCATTTCACCTCACTGTCGTGAACCGCGATAAAGCCTATAGCGAGAGATATACTTAAGAAGTAAATGACCGATCTGTCATTTTAGCAATGGTATAACTGACAATAACACATTTGGAACCGTGGAGGAATCTCTGTTTTTAGATTAAGGTTTAAATGCAGAAGAAGATATTTTTACAACGTCAACATCACGTAAAAGATCAACTTGCCGAAAGTTAAGTCAGAGTTCTATGATGGTATTCACAAATTTTTCT
>JAULBM010040054.1:0-10813 GCA_032357055.1 Geukensia granosissima
CATCCATCCATGTTAAATTGTATACATGTATTCCATGCTGAACGATTAAATTATTTACGCGGTTACCAGTCTTTATGCCACCAGTTTCTTGCCAGTCAGTCAGTCAGTCATCTGTGTAGTCAGTTTCAGACTCAGTAGCAGTCATTTGTGTAGTGGCATCGTCGCCACATCGTCAGCAGTATTTAAAGAAACCAGTCAAGACATTATCACTTTTTCCCTGGTTACAGATGTTTGGATCTTGGACTTCCTTTGTTTCGAGGCTAATGCTACTGATTAAAGGTTACTACTTGAAATGTACAGATAGCAAATCTAGATTCTTCATATTTATTCAACATTGGAAATTTTGTATTTTGAAACCACTGTGTCCATACCTCAGCTGGTGGACACATCCCAGTTATCAGACATGTCACATGAAATTGATCAAACAATGTTTTACATAAATTTGCGGACTTGTTAAAATTCTAAAGCTATGTTTGATCTTGGACTTCCTATGTTTAGGGTCTAATGCAATTGATAAGAAGATACTCCTTAAAATGTACATAAAGCATACCTTAACTCTCCATATTTATTCAACATTGTAATTTTATATTTTAAAGTGTACTTTGCAATTGCAATTGATATTTATCCTCTGGAAAACTTTACAACCGTCGCCTAGTTTATGTAGTACTACACACCCAGCATGCACTATTCATACTTTTAAAGTATTATATCAGGTGACAAAATTCATCACGCATAGAATAGTAATACTGAAAGGCAACTTGATAAAAACTTTACCACGTTAGAAATTAAATTAACTGACAGAAGATGTAATAAGAGCTAAATTACAAGCTGTTAATATACAGTAAGTAATGTGAAACACAAAGCAAAAAAGTACAACATTCTATAAGGTAAAAGAGAAATGTCACTAACAATCAACAAACAAATCTTGAAAAAGAGATATGTATGGCAACAAAGAGATAATTTGCTCATTAAAATATCGGTCTGACATAACAAAAGAGACGTTTAAGAAAAAAAGAAAAAACACCATAATGTCTGGAAATGAAATTTGTCCACATCTAGTTATCTTTGTTGTCGAACCTTTAATAGTAATATGACAAATTGTCCAAAGTCCTTCATCTTATATGTATACAGAAAAAACATGTTTTGTTCACATATGACCATGAAGTTTCCCGTTCTTTTTGTTAGATGTAAAAGGTTTCTTTTCTTATCAAGACAAACTTTCTGCGATATTAAATTAAGAAGCGTACATTTTTCTGATCTTGTGCCTTTTATAAAGAGAAAATAAATATTTCTTTGAAAAACGTCATACACTTTCCGTGTTGTTTACAGAACCCGTCCCTGATTAATTAATTGATAAAAACGTCACAGTCAAAGGGTTGCTAAAGTGTATGGCAAGAAAAGCTCATATTTTGGATTAAAAAGTCGGTATATAACTGTTATGAAATACATAGTAGTTTGTCACTAGATTTTTGTACCATATATTTTACCTTATGATTACTGAAAATTTTTTTTAAGAAGATGCCTATTATTGCATAAATACACAACAAGATCTTAAAGAAAAATTGGCAAAAACAAATATTTATATAAAGAAACGTTTTAGAAGTAACCCTTGGTAAACAAAATCTGAGCCTAGTGTTTAAATTACCGAAATTCAGAGAAATAACCAATTAAATCTAATGGAACTATTATAAGAACAGTTTCAAGTCTTAAGATTTAACATCAGTATTCTACACTGGACTGTTTGTTCTGGACATGTCTGTGTAGGGAATTCATGCATTTATGTGTTTTACATCCAATGATATAGAAAACTTTAAAACACTATAGTAAATGAAGACAATGTTGAGTTTAATGTGATTTCCCACACTATCCCAAAAATGAAAATATTAGGATTTTAACTTTTTGTCAATTAAAAAAGTTGCTCTGAAATTAACTTACCAATCGACGTTGGTCATCTGCTTACCGGTGTGCAAAACCGTGCAACGTATTTTATTACGCAATTGTAATAAATTATAATGCATATGAATACACCAAAGAATGATGTTAATTTCTCTTACTGAAATTGAAGCAGATTGTTCTGAATTATCATGTAATAACTATGGTTACACGTCCACTTTCAACAGGGAAAATGTCACGAATATGTCACGAGCTAAACTGTTTATGGATTTGGACAGTCCTGTTTTTAATCACTATCTAACGCATCACTTTACATACAGGCAAATTCATTTTTTCTTCGAAATAAATCGAAAACGTTCTGTGTGATGGAGCAAAAGAAGTGTCTTCAAATACTTAAGATCTGGTTTTAAATTTAAAAAAAAAGATGACTACTTATGGATAAATAATTGAATCCACTAGAAGAAAAAATGTTTAAATAGCATATAGGAATGGTTTTCGCTAAAAAATTAATTAGGTTGTTATTATGATATACCATTCACTATGTAATCAACTGACTCTTTACTTCCTTTTCTGACTGGAAGAAGTCGTTCTATAAAATATGTTTTCTTCTGTTATAATAAAGCGTACTATTCTTAAAAAATGACACAGTGTTCGTTATTTTTCGTTTTTTTCACATATAATTTGAAGTTTGTGCATACATGTACTTATGAATTCTCATTATTTTTTCAAAATGGTGCCATTGTGTCAAAGTTATCTTTTACTTATATTTAATTTTTTTCATATCATTTTAATAAACCAATTTTACAATAAATATGCGATTACAAAAATCATGGTTGTATTATTCAGAAGAGTGCACACTCTGTATAAATGGGATAAGAATTCCTGGAAAATCGCAAGTGGCATATTAATATTGGTGGTGGATTATTACAATTGTCGTTATAATTTATAAGTTAAAGGTGTGACTTCAGGCGAAGCTTGAAATAAAACAGTTCAACAACGTTGAACGGGTAGTTACGCGATTGAAGAAAAATTAAAGTTTAATGAAAGAAAACAAAACATTGCTTTAAACAAAGATTCTCGCGCCCTGTAAAGTCTTGAAGATGATAATTTGCACAGTAGAGAGATATGTGGTATAATTTCATTTTGGTGACCTGTGACGACCAGAACGAAGTTGTCCTTTTGAACATAGGCTAATTTTTCAAGAAATTAAATTATACTATGTTACAAGAAAAGTTACAAGTAAGAAATCGATTTCCTAAACTCCTTTTTTTGAATATAAATATATCAGTTATTTTGATTTTGTTAACTTACTCATTTATTATCATATATGTTTCATAAACTCATTTCATTTTCTAATTGAATTGCATGTTCTATTTTTTCTCAATTTATTATTATTTATTTCCGAAATTCAGAGACATATTCATACATGAATGTTTCTGTGGTGATCATTTGTTCCTAGTCGGCAATATATATGCAAATATGACAAAAAACGAAACGTAAATTAATCATAAAAAATAAAGTACAAAGGCTTAAATCACTGAATAATTAGTTATTAATGAAATTCTGACATTAAGGTTAATTGAAATATTGAAATATACAATATGCAAATGCAGAAAACTTCTGCTTTAAACCCCTTTAAGCATCATTTCTTAAAATGTCGTCGTTTTCAATTAGTTGACGACTAAAATCTGGGTATTTGTTCTATATCTTCTATGTGTAATAAGTTTTGCTAGAAAGTATGTCTTTTCTTTTAATCGCGGAAATGCAATCAAATGTTATCCTGGTTATCGATTTGCAATAATTCAGACAAACTTATCGACTATATAGTCCCTGCGTCAGACGTACTAGATTATATGTTGAAAGAGACAATATCATTTACATTTTCCTGACTTTTTTGTTGAACTTTTGTCTGCGTTTAATATCAACAGATTTTCTAAGGTAATGAACTTGCAATTACGATAATACACAGCCCAATTATACTAATCAAACTGGAATAATAAGTACCTGTCTGCTAAGTAAATCGTGCCGATTCCAAGATTGCCAACTTGTACATAAAATAAGTTTTCTGGTGATTCTCATTCAATCGTTTATCTTTGAAGAACTCTGAAGTAGTTTTATTTTTTAGATATAATCAGTGAAAAAATTCTAAACCGTCTCGATATGAGTAAAATACATATTTGTTTGCTTGTTTTACAAACCTTTGATTAGCCTATATGTTGTAAATACAGCCAATTGAATGTATGATTCGTCATTTTTGAACAGTGAGTCATTAGTTTGAAAAAAGAATTATTTTTGAATAAAATTTTTATAACTATCTAATAATTTGCACAAGAGCAAGGTAGATCAGTCAACAACTGGTTTCCACTGGGTTCCCACTTTGCATTTTCACATTCTAGAACACGATATTAATTCCTAGAAACCTTCTATTACATACCAATTTTTATTTGATGAGGTTTATTACAACCCTTAATAATAAAAGCCCTTTTAAACCAAGTGAACAAAAATTCAGAAATTATTGCGTGCATTCATTATTCCGATTGTTCAAATGGCGACGATAATGCGAGTTTTATTTTTGCGGATTTTCGAAAGGTGTAGCACAATATAACTTGAAAATTGAAGTTCTAATTTTTGCGATAACAATCCATTCGCACAATACGCAATAATAAAACACCACAAACATTTCTGCATTTACAGTTATTTCTATAATATTATAACAACTGCCGGCAGCGGGTAAATGGCATAATATCAGTGAGAGTAAAACCAATGTTTTGCTAAATTTCTTTGGTTTATCCTTTGTCCGTTCTCAAAATATCAACAGATTGAACCACAGAACTTTTTGTTTCAGCAGATGTTGTATCCCTCGCTAACACGTTATTTACATGTATCATGTAACCCTAAACTATACTTTTTCAACTTTCTATGTTACTTTTAAAGAGCACTTACATAAAAATGGAAAACCACGTGATTCGGATGCATGTGTCTGACTACATGGATAACCACGTGATTCGGATGCATGTGTCTGACTACATGTAGCTGATTCCTTATTTGGTTTAACAATCCCTTCGTGTTGTGAATGAGCAGTTATCCTTGTATCTCTGAAAAGAAGCAGGTTATGCAGTCTAAGTATATATCTTGAAATTTTCACTCTTTCATATATATCATATTATTATCATTTAATCATAATGAGTTATTATTTTTTTATATATGATTGTTGGTTTATCGTTAATTAAACATCGGACTGCGTAATAAATCTAGATAATGACTGCATAAATCAGCGACGACAAAAAAGAATTCTGCATTTAGCAACGGGATTAATATGAACCTGAAATAAACCTGTAACTTTTCAATTATCTTTTTTAAACACTGATTTATTTTATTTAAACAGTGGTCAATAACTTTACAAGCTTACAAGTTATTATGTAAGCAATGATAATAAATCCTTATAAATGTAAAGTCTTAAACTTATAGGGGCTTGCGTCTCGGAAATATATTTTTTAATTTTTTAATTTATTTTGCTGATTTAGTTTGCAGCAGTCAGACTATATTTTTCTATATATATATATATAAATTTTAAGTCCTTCACATCTCGCGTTAAATTTTGTTTACGGTTTCTGAAATGGGGAAATTTGAATGTTCATTCCGTAAATTTTACCGGTTTTTAATAGATTTATTTATTAAAAGTGACCCATCATAGTCATTGCATATATGAATAGAACACTGAAATTTTTGTTTGTACAGATATTTATTTACTGATCGCATCAATACACGAATATTGACACATTTGGCATTGAATCCATCTTGTCTTTCTTCACGTTTATTGAAAACACAGTATTAAATCGTCAGACATACTGTGTTTGATAACATCTTGTGTTCAAACGCTGAGCCAGAAAATAGTCAAAGTGGTGATCATAGTAAAACATACAATGGAAACTACAACCGTGGTTGAAGACGGGGTAGATATAATCGAGGCCGAAGATATTAGTATAGATGCGGGTTTTGGAACATAAATGGGTGGAGCCGCATTGCTAATAGTGACAAAAACAACTTAATTGAGTCCTGTATTAATGAACTAGATCTGCATATAGTTGGGTTAGCAGAAACACACCTGACAAATGATAGCTGTATAAACATTAGTAACTATAAATGGTTTGGTAATAACCGAAAACAGATACACAAGCGGGCAAAAACAGGATCAGGAGGTGTAGGTTTACTTGTTAAGAATGAGTTACTGTCTACCTATAATGTGAGCATAGAAGACGACTTCACAGACGGTATTTTATGGATAAAATTCGAGGATAAATGTGTAGTATCAAATATTTTCTATGTGTGTGTTGTATATCTTCCTCCAGAGTTTTCTGCTCGGGCCGTCAATATTCATAGCTTCCTTGATAGTTTAATGGAACAAATTCATACAATTCCTAATGGTAATCAGTTCTATCTGTGTGGTGACTTCAACTCGAGGGTAGGAGATTTAGAAGATTTTATTCCTGGAGTGGATGAAGTGTTGCAGCGTAATGTTGTCGATTTTACAATCAACACATATGGAGAAATTTTTTGTGAATTTTTAACAAATATCAATTGTTGTATACTAAATGGTAGGAAAAGTATTCAAGATGATTTTACATATGTTTCAACTAAAGGTTCATCAGTAGTTGATTACTGTGTCGTCCCGTATGAGACTATCAATAGTTTTGAAAATTTTGAAGTTATAAGAGCAAGTGTTCTTTGTAATAAAAGTGCTAATTCAGGAATTTTGAATCCTACCTATATACCAGACCATTCAGTCCTTTGTTGGAATTTTGAAACTAAGTTTGAAATTTGTTATAGTGAAAATAAGTGTAAAAATGTCAGAAATATGGAAAATGATAAAAATTTATGTAAAACTTATAATTTGAAAAAAATTTCAAATGATTGGTTGTCTGATTTGAAGGTTATTGAAAATATTAATATATGTATTAATAGAATAGAATTATCTAATGGGGATCAATCTGAAATTAATGATTTATATGGTAATTTTATTGATATTATGTATAAAGAAATGGATTCTAAATTAGACCCCAAGGTTAAAATTCTAAATTGCTCTAATAATAAGAGAAGACGTTTTAAGAAACCTTGGTGGAACAATGATCTGTCTGAGAAATGGAACTCTGTCTGTGTTGCTGAAAATGAATATCTTGCTTCTAAACAACTGTCTGTAAAGTCTCAATTACGTAAAAACTTTATAGATAAGCGAAAAGACTTTGATCGGTGTGTCCAGAGAGCTAAGAGACAATATTGGTTGCAGAGTCAACAAGATCTTATAAATATTAATGACAATAACCCGAAAGAGTTTTGGAAACGCATAGGTAAAACTGGTATTGGGAATGAGCGCCAAAGGACTATACCAAATGAAATAGTGCAAGATGATGGTACAATATGTAACAATTTAGATATGGTTTTGGATAAATGGAAGTGTAGTTTTCATAATCTGTTAAACCCCAATTTAAATAATAACTGTAATATTGAAAATTTTTGTGTGAAGAATAATGTGTTGTGTGATGAATTAGATGAAGAAATAACTATTAATGAAGTTATAAAGGTTATTATGAATGCTAAAAATAATAAAAGTCCAGGTGTAGATCTTATACAAGCTGAGATGTGTAAAAATAATGCTGTAATTAATATTTTACATTGCTTGTTTAATTTGTGTTACAAATCTGGTAAGGTGCCTAATATCTGGAATAAAGGAATTATTACTCCTGTACCAAAATGTTCTACATCAGATCCTAGGGACCCCCTGGCATATAGGGGTATAACTTTGGCTCCATTTGCATATAAAATGTATTGTAGTGTTCTAAATGATAGATTAGTCAAATTTTTAGATGAAAGGGAGGTAATTCAAGATGAACAAAATGGGTTTATGAAAGGTAAAAGTACAATTGATCATCTCAGTTCTATTACATCTATAATAGAGACTAGAAAGAAGTGTAAATTATCCACTTATGTAGCTTTTATAGATTTTAAAAAAGCATATGATTCTATAAATAGAGTATTATTATTTAAGAAATTAGAAAATCTTGGTATAAGCTCAAGGTTTATGTATGCATTAAAATCATTGTACTCAAATGTAGAATGTAGTGTGCGTTTAAATGGCAACATGACAGAATGGTTTAGTGTTGATACTGGTTTAAAACAAGGCTGTATTTTATCAACTGTTATGTTTAACATTTTTATAAATGATTTGGTGGAAAATATAAATGATCTTAATGTTGGTGTAAACATTGATGATGATAAACTTGCTATATTATTATATGCAGATGATGTAGTATTGATGGCTGAAAATGAGAAAGATTTACAATTAATGCTTGATACTCTGAATTTCTGGTGTCTAAATAATGAGTTATTTGTAAATATTCAGAAATCAAAGGTTATGCATTTTAGAAACCCATCAATACCTTTAACAAAGTTTAATTTTTGTATTAATAGTAACTCACTAGAATGTGTTAGTAGATATCAATATCTAGGGTTATTATTAACTGAGTTTTTAGATTACCAACTTATGGCAAAATCAGTAGCTAAATCGGCAAGTAGGGCATTAGGTATGTTAATTGTAAAGAGCAAAGCTCAAGGAGGTTTCCATTATGATATTTTTACAAAGTTATATGAGACCTTGGTTTGGTCCGTTATAAATTATGGTTCTTGTATTTGGGGGACTCAAAACTTCACATGCATTAATGCAGTTCAACACAGAGCCATTAGATTTTTCATGGGAGTAGGCAAATATACTCCAAATGACGCTATAAATGGTGATATGGGATGGAAACCACCTTATGTGAAACAGTGGACAAATGTATGTAGACACTGGGAAAGATGTACTAAGATGGATACCAGTAGAATTAATTTTAAAGTATTTAAATGGTCCCTGAATAAAGCAAATAGTAGAATTAAAAATTGGAATTTTAGAGTTATGGAGATGTTTAGATTGTATAATTTTAATGAATACTGTAATACTGATACACATATATTAAACAGAAATATTATTTTACAATTAGAACAAGTCATTTTTGACAAGTATAAAGCAGATTGGAGTACAAGAGTATCCTCCTATGCCCAAGGAAATAAACTTAGAACATATAAATTATTTAAGAATATTTATGGTACAGAATTATATTTACAAAATAATACCCCATTAAAACATAGAAGTTCATATGCAAAATTTAGGTGTGGGGTTGCACCCCTCAGAGTTGAAACAGGTAGATATGAAAGAAAACCTATAAATGAAAGAACATGTTTTGTATGTACACATTATAATAATATACCTGTAGAAGATGAATTTCATGTCATTTTGAATTGTCCACTGTATGCAGATCTTAGACAGGCACTGTTTAATGAAATTGTAGTTTTATATGAAGGTTTTAATGTTTTAAATGATAATGAAAAATTTATATTCTTATTTAGTAATGAGCAAATATATAGCTTGGTTGCCAAAACAAGCTACAACATTTTAACAGAAATAGTTTTTTATATTGTTGAAAGTACTTGTTAAAAGATTAATAATTTTAATCTCCAGTCTTATAAATCTTAAAGATTGGCACATACAAGTAATTTTATGTTTTTATATCTGTATTTTAATGTGTATATATTATTGTTCTGTATGTAGTGAGACTTTAATAAAGTATCTGTATCTGTATCACTAAAATGAAACATTACAATATGTTGCAACAACCTGAGCTAGGTTAGGGAGAGGGTTGAGTACTCACATGTTTAACCCAGCCGCATACGGTAACTGCTTGCTATGGTGTATTAATATGTCCTCAATTGGAGGCCTTATTGCCACCTTTATATATTTGTAAACTAATTTATACGTTTTGGATGGCTGTCTTATAGACAATCATCTTGCATCTCATTTTTCTCTATTTAATGTTTTATTTTAAAAAATTTCTCTGAGTGCGGAAGGTCGTTAGTTCGACGTCCGGCCTGGTCAAACCAACGATATTAAAATTGGTATTTGCTGCCTCTCCGCTAGGCACGCAGCATTTAGGAGTAAGAACAAAGACTAGTCGGCACAGAATAGAATAATGTGTCTGAGTAAAGTGGCATGTCCTACTGCGGACTGTTGCTTTTGTGAGCTAGCACGTCAATAATCCTGATCAGCGTATCGTTCTTATACAAAGCAGGGTTCATTCAATATCATTCATCATTAATATGATTCGTCATGAATATGCATGAAATATTTGTCGCTGTACGTTGAACTGTTTTCAATCAATCCATCAATCAATCCCTTTCCAACAATACAGAATTATAATAAAATGACATGCAAATAAAAAGCAAAATGCATCAGCAAACAAAATCAAAAACAAGAACCTATATCTACAGTATGTGGCCATATGTATTGCACCACGTCATTTTTTTTGTGAAAAAATGCGGTTTTATATGAAATATATAGGAAAAATATGACCTGGTGCAATATATATGGCCACATACTGTATCATTTCACAAACAAAACCTAAATAACTTTGCGAAAATAAGAGGCGGTCCTTATCAACATTCCTATTTATGTGAGTTTAATTTTACCGGGGAAAATACCAGTATTATATGGGGACAGTTCAGTTAGTATTTCTCAACTGGAGGCCAGGTGGAGGCGGAAAAGACGTCACCGGAAGTCACGTGGACCGGAAATGACGTCACAGTCACGTGGAGCGGAAATGACGTCTCGTTTTGATTTTTCGGGAATTCTCGGGAATGTTCGTGACTGTTCGAGATGTCTTTGGTGGTAAGGTACGAGGGCGAAGCCCTTGTACTAGGAGTAGAGTTTGACGCATGCGCGAGCGAAAGCGCGCCATTTTTCCCGCCATTTTTGGTTTTTCGGTGTTTTTTCGTAGTGTCTTATAGATGTTCGAGATGACTTTGGTGTTTTGAAGGTGGGGGTATGGGTATTGGG
>JAULBM010040065.1:0-10813 GCA_032357055.1 Geukensia granosissima
GCCCCTTTAGCAGGGGTTCTACCTGCAGGCGGAGAAACCGAACGACCTATTTCTATACCCCGGCCGCCCTCGGGGGAACCTAATATATGTCTTTAAATAGTGTCAACTCCTAGAAAATGACTAAATGAAATAAAAAAGGTGTGTTAACAGATATAATAGTCCAGATTTCTTCTTAATTTTTCGACAAAGGGCTGATTTACGAAATATAGATTTTTTTAAAATGCTACTCAAGTTCCATTTACCCTATTTTTTAGTATTTTTATTGCCCAAAGTACTATTTTTATTGCATAAATGCATTTAAAAATGATAATTGATGAATGATTTTCACTTTTTATTGTTTTTAAAATAAGTTTAGTGAAAATTATTGACAGTTTTCTTAGAAAATATTAAGGGATTCCAGCCTTTTAACTATAAATTCAAGGGGAAATTTGGGCACACAACATGATAACTGGACTTTTGTTTAGTTAGTACATTTGTTTCTATATCTGTATTCAGATATTTAATGTTAACAAGTAATATTTTGGTTTATTTTCATGAAATTTTATTTTACCCAGTGTAGGGATAATTCTTGCAAATTTCCATTTTGTGCTATTTTGTACGCTATGGACATATAAAAAAGATTTCATTGAGATTTTACATAAAGTTTTTGGTGTTTTTCAATAATTCAATGTACCATTTATCCAATAGGTGAAGTAAAATCTAAAAAACCTTGCCCTTACCCTTCCTCAATTTAATGAAAATAATCATCTTTTTGCTTTTCAATGAGATTATTTCAATTTTTTGGCATGCATTCTGCTGAAAAGGTTGGTTTGTAACTTAAATATGAAAATTTACACACTTGAAAGCTCCATTTAATGTTTCTGTTGCCCATCAAAGTAAAATTATTCTATAAAATGGCAGTTTTTAACAGTTCAGATTTTCCATTCTCAGCTTTATTTTTGTAATACAGTTAGTTTAACTAGTGTTTAATCTCCTTCTTTGAACATTTTATAGCTTTAAATGAACAGCTTTATCTGAAAGAAACACAACAGGTCCTATAAAAGTTGTTTATGAAATGTTTTAATGCTGCTTTAACTGAATTTTCATCCTTACCCTAAGCATAATTTAAGGAAAATCAGACTAAACTATATATATATATAAGGCCCAATAACGGAAATCGCTGCCCTGAAATTGCTTACAAAATAATCAGTTAGTAATTAATCACCAGATTTAGTTGTTTTAAAATACATTTTGTTCCATATCTACCATATTCTATGAAAACATGGGTGATTTATCTTTAAAAGATTTTCCAGACGATGATTATAGTTTTTAATATTTGGGTTGTCAGGCATTGCTTTTGCTTGTTTTCAGCTTTCATGATTAAATCATATGATCAGATTGAAATTGATTTTTTGCTTGAAGTTAAATAAATGTTTTAATTTTATTCATTTAATTTTTAATTTTCAAAATTTCTAAAGTTTTTGTGGATTATGTGTTTCTTTCATTTCATATACAAAACCGATTAAAACTTAAGGAAATTTGAAAACTTATGTAAAAAATAAAATGAATTAAATAGAACAAAATACATAATTTTAAGCGAAAAATAGATATCAATATACATTAAAATTATCTGTATTTAATAATGAAAGCTAAACACAGCCAAAGCAATGCCTGACAACCCAACAATGTAAAAAAGAAAATCATATTCAAGAAAATCTGAAAAAAAAAATATCACCCATTTTCACAGAATATGGTAAATATCTGACGAAATCTATTTTAAAACAACTAAATCTGGTGATTAATAACTATCTAATTAGTTTGTAAGGAATTTCTGGGCAGCAATTTCCTTTATTAGGTCTAATAAATTAGTGTAGTCTGATTTTCCTAACATTCTGCTTGGGGTAAGAGTGAAAATTCAGTTGACGCAGCATGTAAACATTTCCAAAAGAACTTTATTTAGGACCTATTGTGTGTCTTCCAGATAAAACTACTCATTTAAAGCTATAAAATGTTCTAAGAAGAAGATTTAACACTAGTTGAACTAACTGTTTTACAAAAATAAAGCTGAGAATGGGAAATCTGAACTGATAAAAACTACCATTTAACAGAATAATTTTACATTTGATGGGCAACAAAATTATTTAATGGAGCTCTCGAGAGTGTAAATTTTCATATTCAAGTTACAAACCAACTTTTCAGCAGAATACATATTAATAACTGAAATAATCGCATTGAATTGCAAAAACATGATAGTATTTATTAAATTGAGGAAATGGTTAGGGCAAGGTTTTTCGGTTTTACTTCTCATTTATTTACAAGAATGTCAAATTTAGGCACCTATTGGATAAATGCTACATATAATTATTAAAAAACACCAAAACCTTAAATGTAAAATCTCAATTACATCTTATTGTTATGCCCATATCGTACAAAAAAGCACAAAATGAAAATTTGCAAGAATTATCCCTACACTGAGTAAAATTAAATTTCTTAAAAATAACCCCAAATATTACTTGTTAACATTAAATATCTGATAACTTTTATAGAAACAGATGTACTTACTCAAGAAAAGTTCAGTTATCATGTTATATTCCCAAGTCTCCCGTTGGATTTATAGTCAAAAGGCTGGACTCTCTTAATATTTTCTTAGAAAACTGGTATTTATTGTCAATAAACTTTTTAAAAAAATAAGAAAAAGTAAATATTATTCACCAGTTATCATATTTAAATGCATTTATGCAATAAAAATAGTGTCTTGGGCAATAGAAATATTGAAAAAATGGGTAAATGAAACTTGCGAAGCATTTTGAAAAAAATCTTTATTTCGTAAATCACCTATTTTTCGAAAAATTAAGAAGAAATCTGGACTATTATATCTGTTAACGCACCTTTTTTATTTTATTTAATCATTTTCTAGGAATTGACACTATTTAAAGACATTTATTAGGTTTCTTTGATATACATTACTGCTATTAGAATAGATATGATTAAATTTTCTAGGGGTAGTGGTACAATTTCCATAAAATTTGGAGCGGAACAACCTTTTAGCATAGGTTTCTTGTGCTTATAAGATGGCTAATATATAGCACTATTCAACAATAAAAAAACTTCTATAATTGATTAAATTATTTACAAATAATGTATCAAAACTACATACATACTTCAGTATAATAGTTGAAAGGCAAAATATTCGAGTTTTCTGGAAATTTAGTTAAGGGTAGGGCTACAATTTCTGCTATAACTTTTTTGATAATCAATAAAATTTACAAAGAGGACATGTCTTTAAAAGCTCATACATTTATCTTTTCAACAGTACCTTATTTGTATGGTTTTGTGTATGTTTAGATATCATAAAATGTCCGTAAACTTTAAATTACCTGTGAAACAAAAATAGGTAAAAATAACATGTTGTGGTACAAAATACACAGTAAAACCTTAAAGCATCCCAATATTATGCTTGTTAGCATTCAAAATATGAAAAAGGGTATAAATAAGAATAAAAAAAAGTTGGTGAGGATGAGTCCTGGTGGGGTGCACGGTAGACCTACCTAGCCCACCGCCCACTTTTTATAAATAATAACAAATCATAATCGTCTTTTTTAAATATGTTATATCTTGATCAATTGATGCATAATTTCAAACATATTATTTTTATAATAATTATTTTTTATTGATTATTATCAATTTCGTTTTTATTTCAAAATTTTCTGGATTTAATTCTCTCTTAAATGTTATATATGTGTACACATATTGTAAAAAAGTGTGCAATTATAGACGAAAACAGTGCAAACTTCTAAGTTAACGCAATTGTTAATTTTGTTGAAACATAAAATATTTGTACATATACATACATTTTAGAATAACAATAATTTAAAGTAGGCTCTGAATAAGAAAATAACAAATTAATTTGATATAATGATATTTTCTGTTTTTAGTATGGTCAACGTTTCGCCAAATAAACAAGTGATATTTACTTTTCTGAACACATAAAGCACCAGTCAACATAGTTACAAATGTCTTTTTGAGTAGGGGTGGGGAGGTTCCTTTATTATATTTGTTACTGTGACGTTTCATATGACATCACGTCACGCTTTAACTATTTGTTACACATATGCAAAACAATAAGTTGGCGAAAATTCTAATGCCATAAAATTATATATTTATTTACATAAAAACACCCAAAAGATTATGACACAACAAATTCAATGTGAGTAGAAATGGACACGCCTGCAGTTTTGCAGGCCACCGATCTGGCGTGCATATATAAATGTGAATCCGTGTAGAAAAGAGTTCTATTTAACCCATTTTCTCTGGTATTTTCAAATGCAGATTTTGATTCCAAAAAAGTTTAAATAAAATTATTTTGAAATATCCCAGCAACAAATCCGCAGCAAAGCAAGTTTCAGCCATAACTGCAGTTCATTTATCTGAAATACGATATCAAGCTTTAAAAACAACTGGGAAGTATCAGTCTTCACTGTATCATTCATAGTTATTCAGTAGTATAAATAAAGAATAACGAACGTTTTGAAGATCAAGGCTGAAATTAACATCAGTATCTCAGCGAGTCCGACAGGATTAAAAATGACTGAAGGATTATCTTGTTCATTCTTACCAAATATTTGTATGTCCTAGTTTGTGATAGCGATTTATTGTCCAGGTGATTTGAATGAGGTACACTGATTTGGAAAAAAAAACTTTAATCATGTCACCCGTAAACGAAGTACTAATGTGCCTTCCCCAAGCCAGAAACCTGTAGTCCAGTGGTTGTCGTTGTTTATTCAATTATTTTTAAAATTCACCATTTTTACATAGATTAGGTCGATTGTCGTGTTTCATTTATAGTTTCACATTTTAGTAAGTCAATACAGCCTCCGTATGGTAGGGAAACTAGTTCGTTGTTAAAGGCCGTAATGGGACCAATAGAAGTTAAAATTATACTGTTATGTGGTGGGTGACTGTCTCATGGACAATCATGCCACATCTCCTATTTTTGTAAGACAGGTTTAAGTATTTTCTTGTCCCCTTTAAACTGGTTTTGATAGATTTTGCAATAAAATATTAATAAATTGATTATGCGATAGAACATTTTTAGCCATGTGTCAGTCCATTCTCCATATAACGACCAGAGGTATCCTAGAAACTTTCTAATGTCGCTACCACTTTACTGATGAACTACATGTTGTAGAAGATTTGAAATATGTATTTCTTAAACAAATGCATTGCATGGTTATGTAATCGCAGGTGCATATCTGAAATCAAAACCCATCATTTAACCACGTTCTATAGACGTTTAGTGCATTTTGGAAGCAATATCGATGCCCTAGAAAACTCAAATTAGCGAAATAAAAGCTCCATAATAAACTTAAAGACTTTTATTTTAGCAAGTTCTCTAGACTATTGGTGTATTTTAAAAGCAATTGCGATGTCCAAGAAAACTTATATTTACGATAAACAATAAAAGCTCTCATGACTTACTTATAGACCATCTGTGTCCATCTCAATAGCTCATAGATATATATTGCTTTTTATTGTCTGTTTTCAATACTAACTAAGATCGTTCGTGACAACCATTTATTTATGCCGATGGAGAAAGTATACCGTCCATTATTTGTTTTTTTTGTATTTTGCTTTGCCATACAATTACATTATAATGAGGCTGTTCATCTACAATTACTGGTATAGATAAATAATTAAACCATACATCAAATAGATCCTGACTTCTAAACACGCCAGAATGCGAAATTTTCAGAGCTAAGATTGCAGGCTTCACAGGCATTCAAAAGAATAAAAAAATAATCATAGGGTGACTAAATATCGCATTTAACATACAAGCTGTAGATTCTATAAAAATGTGAAAATACTAGAGAAATTCGATTTTAATTTTATCTATTAATTTTTAATGCTGTAATCATATCTATTTTTCTTATAGCCATTAAAAAGATGTAAGGAAATTTAGATTGAGACTTAAGTATATTACCGGCAATACAAGTAGGTGTTCGAAAATTCACATCTGTCGTTGTTTGTGCTGTGTTCATGTGAACATTGCTGAGTTTTGTGAAAGTTCTGACGACCTCTAAATTTTTCCATTTCTTGTACCGACAAACTTTTTTCTGAAGCTTAGCATAAATATATGTCGACAGACACAAAATCTATCAAAATATTTACATTTTCTAAAATTAACAAATCATGCAAGCAAACAAAAAACAATTGTAAATGAAAAAGAACAAAATTCCCCAATTAATCATATAATTGTAAAATAAACATTTTTAAGGATATGTATAAAAATTTCGAAGTATACAAAAGTTATGGGAACCTTTACCTGTTGCGTTTGAAAGAAGTATGAAGACTCATCCAAGGGATTTTTCTAAATTTAATCAAAAGTGAGGGAACACGCTTTTTGTTGACGGTGTATTTGCACGAAAAACCTTCTAAAAATACATCGGTACAATTTACAACAGGGAACTTGCTTCAAATTAAGCTAATCAGGACAGTGGCTGGTGTCCGTTTCTGTGTCACAGGGGAACGTTATCTTTATTTCACTATTGAAAGTTACGTCAATGATTTTGTTATCATACATTTGTTAAAGCATTTACCAAATTTTCTAACAAATATATAAAGATTTAATTTTAAAGTGTAGTTGCCCCTGCAGAAATTTTATGAGTAAACGGATATCACAACGTAATTTTATGGAACTTTTATGGTAAATAAACCTCGTTGGTTTATAATAAATGTTCTTGTGAAACGGTGATCTCCTGGGGAAACCCCTGTTAAAAATACATTGACCAACATTCGGAAGACATCTTTTTATAGGTGATGTACTAAATGTGCCTATTTTTTAAAAAATACCATTAAACTGAGCAATTTTGGACTCAAAATTATCCAAACATATTTATCTTTTCATTAAACTTTCATTTATTCACATTCATTCAGTAATTATTAAAATACAGCACAACGAATGGGCCTATATTGTGTGTGTCGTAGTACTTTTTTGCATGTGTTCCAAATCCGAGGTTGAATTGGTGGTTTGACACCTTGATTGATGGCATGGCTGTTGTGAAGCAGGTTTGTTACCAACTGTGATTACATTTTAAATTAACTGTAAGGACAAGCGAATACTGTTTCAAGGTAACTACATTTGTTGCCATGATTTACTTTTTAATTGGCTGCAATCCATCGAATTTAAAGTAAAGTCTGATGCAGTTTCCTTTAAAAATTTTGATTTTATATCGTTTTCTCAGACAACTGCCCCAGGTAACAGGGGGGTCGAATATTCACAAACTCATTTTAAGTCCTTTTCCCAAGCTGGAAGCCTGTATTCCAGTTATGTCGTTGTTTAATGTTAAAATATTACTTGTTTCGAAATGTTAATTTGGCTAGAACTGATACGTGTCATCAAATTTTATTTTGGGACCATCAGCTTGTCATAGGGTGTGAAGGTAAGTCATTTTTGAAGAACTTATAGCAATCTGTAAATGTTGGTAATTTACACATTCTTGGTGACTGTCTCATAGACAATCATGTATAACATTTTGGTTAAATTATTGTCAGAATTAAATCGCCCCAAAAATTAATTTACGAAAGAATAATATATTTATTAATAAAGTAAAATGTTGATGTAAATAAAAATATCAAGTATATTTCATTTCAGTCTTGAAAAATCAAAACCATGTTTTATTACCGGAGACCCAATATGGTAATCTTTCATCGAAATCATTGATACCATTACCAGTATTTCATGGTACTGGCTTAACCCTTCCATGGTAATAAGTAGTTATGTAGAAAGAAAGTTATATAGTTCATTCAGGATAACAACATTAACGTCATGTCCTACAATTAACAGAACTACATTTTGGTTCTCTGTCTACAACTTTTGATTTAACTACAAACGTAACCCTAAAATCGAGTATATCATGATACCTATTTATAGCATTACTTGCAAAAGTAAGAAGGTCAGATGATAAAATGTAAAATGTCAGACATTTCACTTCAGTACTGTGAGCATTTCGCCTTGATTGCATGATTAATCGCTTGAAGTTTCACAACAACAACGGAACTCTTTAAACTTATACAGGTTGTATTTTGTTCCTGTATTATGTGTGATTTACCATCAACTACCGAGTAACAAGACGATTGCCACCAAACACGAGTTTTTGACCGGTCCGGACCACCTCAACTTGGCACCTTTTTCATAGGGAATGTGTTTGTCTTTCTTTTCGTTTTGTTGGTTGTTGCCATCTCCATCTCTGTCCTTTCATTTTAAGATTATTGCATGTCCATTAAGTGTCTTCGATGTTTGTCTGTTTTGTTTCAATTTAATAAAACTAAATTAGGTCAATATAATACCTTTTAAGTAGCAACTATACAATTGTCTTCATATTCGAAAAACTTCTTACTAATGCTTTTCAACAGTAAGTTCAGGCAAATAATCTTCAGTAGTTGCTAAAAATTAATTTATCTCTACGATATAAAGGTAAACAATTTAAAATTTTTGTTGATAAAATGACAGAATACATGCTTTTAGCCAATATGATTCTGGTCGTACGTTTAACTTAATCATTTCTATGTGAAAAATGTCAGAAATATACATACATATGGAATCTCATATAGGTTTTTATTGGTCGATAACTACTTTTGGGAATTATTCTCACAATTTGTTAAATATTGAACACTTACTCTAGACATTTAAACCCCTATAGTTTAAAAATACAACTTCAAGTGACGATGAAAACAAACCTTGAGGTGTAATAATCATTATCATATTTCATCATATCAAGTTTTTTTTAAATGTATTTTATCTACTAGCTACCTTATTAAATTTTCTTTCTTTTTTCACAAAAACACATTACTGCTCACTTTCTTTTCCCCAAAACACAAATCAAAGGACAATTTTAATGAAAAAATGTATTTGTTTTTTCCTCAACAGTAATTTTTTTCTTATCTTTATAACTTGAATGACAGGTACTTTAGATTCAGTAGAATCAAGGAATTTAATTTATCACCACTTAATCACCTCCTGAATATCTAGTGGTCACCCTAATTCCTAAATATCTGCTAATGCCAATTTTTTGTTATTCAACCAAGTTAGTTTAAATAAACATTTTATCTGTTTCATATTTTAACACGTTCATGTAACAATATACAAGGTATATTCAATTTTATCTGCAATCAACTGACTTCCAATAAAATGGGTAACATTTCTCTAAAATGTAATATTCAGATTTATGTTGGCTGTAAATCTATTGTTTTTTCATGGCAAGGATAAAAAGTTGGATCGACAGAACATAATTTTTTAAGTCTTATTTTCAGACGTGTGTTGATACAGAAAATACAAGTAATTGATGGCAATGAACTCGTCATCTTCGTTTCTCATTAAATAAGAATCTAATTTGGGCTTTACTCCTCATTTGGATATATAATAAATTGACAGTGTGATTATTTATCTTTTCAAACTTCCTGCTCATTAAACTAAAGAATTTCGTGACAACAGGTACAAGAAATGTCGAGAGAAAGATAAATATATAATGGTAAAATTCATAATGTGTCTGGTCTGAGAGACATTAGCGTGAACGTTTTACTGCGCTACTTTGATAAACTTGTCTGGATTCTACAGCCCTGATAACTTGATTACTTTGCTTTTGTTCTCATTTTATATACATTTAACCTTAAATACGAACAGAAGGGAAAATATTAACCCCTTTTTCTTGTTCGTCATTGAAATTTGCTCATCATGATAATTTCATCATAATTGTTAATTTACAAATTGTTTAGTATTGGGTCATCTAGTCAATAAAATTGTCGATTGGGCGATTTATAAACTTGTCATGAGGGAATCCAAGTGGGAACAAAAGCTGCCACTATTTTGTGTTCCCAAAATGTTCGGCCATTTTATTTCGCTACCGTGAGACGTAATTTTATATGAAAAGAAATACCTCGAAATTGGCTCATTTTGAAAAAAAAATATTCAGCTTTTTTGGCGGATTAAGCCAGGTTTTTGTACTCCTTTGCATTTCAATCCAGGATTTGAAAAAAAACACCCCCTGTCGTGTTTAACCATTTTTGCAGTTCGCTACCTGAATAGTATATGTAGTATATTTAGTATATTTCTATTACGCATCCTTCACATGTGGGTACTCAGGCTTCCTTCACCAGTAAAATTGACCATCGTGATATGACTTAAATATTGTTGAACAAAACGTTAAATCCCAATCAAACAAAGAAAAAGAGGCATTTTAGATTCAGGAATCAACAACAAAAGTCCATATTCATCTCACCGTCTTAGTTCGAAGTACAAATATGAAACCTGTGGTTACAGGGGACCTTAATGTCGTCAAAAACCGCAGGTTATTGCAATCCTCAAAAAGGATCCTAAATATAGCCCAGCAGCAAATATACAGTCCGCCAAAAGTTAAATATCACCTTGATTTTGATGATATTTATTTTTTTGGACAGATTAAAAATGGTTTAGACGTTAAATTTGCTGGTAAACGTTTATTTCTTTATTAAATATGAATCAACGAATTTTTATTAAATAAGTGATCCGAATTGACAGAGGACATTTAGGGTACATATTGACCAAATCAAAGAAGGGCGAAAAATCAACAACAACAAAAACGATTTTAAGTTTCACTCTGAGATTTTTTTTACACACTTTTCAAAATGATACAAGTATGACTTTTATTCAGATGAATTATCAGTACATAAACAGTCATTTATCAAATTCTCATATTTGATTGAATGGTGTTTCGATAAAACAAATCAAAAGTACATTTGCTGTAGTAGAGAAAGGTCATTTTTCTCTGACGTAAAAGACAAATATAAAAGATATACTTAC
>JAULBM010040076.1:0-10813 GCA_032357055.1 Geukensia granosissima
AAGATTGAAACAGTATAAAAAAAATTTTAAACAACGCATAAACAAATTTTTAAATGATATTGAGGAGTGTAACGTTTCTTTTTTTGACTAGTATATATATGTAAAGAAAGGACATAAAATGCAAACTTAATCTTATACAAATAAAGCCTACACCGACAGAACACAAGCTAAAAAATCTTTAAAAAATCTAAAATTTAACCTTTAAATAGTAATTTAACACAAATTACTTAAGAATAATTACATGATAACTTATGGAATGCTGTGTCTGTCATCCCTTACAGTAAATATGAATGCAAGCCAATTTTTCAATAATCCTTTGTTGTGGAGATTGTTCTTCACAAAAACACACTTGATTCTACGTCGATACCTGGAAGCATGATGGAACTCTTGAGATGTAACATTCTGGCTAATAAGTATAACTTGATAGACAAAGTAACAAAACATCAACAATGTTGCCATTAATGTGTAGCAGGCAGCAACAAAACTTACAGCTGTCCTGAAAATAAAGAATAAATCTGATGTTAGAGGATAAATACTCGTCTTCATACAATCTGGTGGTCAACAACAATTGGGCAAACTTACAGCATTAACCATTAGTAAATGAAGTTTAAACCGATTGCAATTTTACTTACTGGAAGTCAGCGTAGAGAAATCTACAATCACTGGGAAATAGAAACCAATCCATGTATATATCAGGAGTACATACTGTAGTTATTGTCAGCTGGAAACCATAGAAACCGCAAAATAAAAACAAAACCATCGATATGAAAAATGAACGATGGTTGTGTGAACCAATGCAACAATCTATCCTGCAAACAGAAAAAAAACAATTAAAGCACGTCTCATAATGACAAATACCATTCAAATGAAGATGAAAAAATAAAAATAACTAAAAAGAGCAATGAACAGTGCCCTTGTACTATATTGTTTTTACTCTACAAGTTTCAGGATTTGTTGGAACTAGTAAAATGCTTTCGGAAAAATCTGACTGAATAAAATTCGTCAAATAATAAGTTAAAGAAATGTCGAATGAATTTTCAAGTTTATTTCTACATAAAATATCGTCGGGATAGATTTTTAGTAACAAAGGATTAAAAAGAGGAAGTGTAATAAAATTGAATCCTGTTACCCTTTTTATGAAATCTTGTGTAATGATGTTTGTCTTTTGTTTCGTTTTGCGTTATATGGACTTGTTGTCTTCTGACGTTACGATCTAATCTAATACTTCTTCTTCGTCATATTTAGGCTTATCCAAAGCCAGAAATACTGTCAGTATTTTTTATCCGTTGCAGAAAATTCTTGTGCCTGATCAATTAGACCGCAAACAAAAGTCAGAGTTGAAAATAAGAAGTTGCTATCAGAATGAAATCAGCACGCACGAACCAAAAAATGTTTTAAGTGAAAGAAGGGATATTAGGGTGGCTGAGATTTTTTAATTACCATCCCTCATTTGATAAAAAAATAATATTGCCCAGTAAAAAATTATTTGGTCCGATATTTTATCTTCTTGAAAAAAATATTTGGCTGACAATTTTTTCTAGTATTAATTGCGTTTGGAAAAAAATAATCCACAAAAACCTGTCAAAAAGAAACTAACGTTTAAATCCATGCATTAGTTAAGATAAATAAACAGGAGATTAGATCATGACAGCACATACCACACACAGTGATGATCTCTGACAGATATACATGCATTACAAATGTCACAGTGTCCAGATCTTGGAGGTTTCTTAAATCGACATGACTCACACCAGATCTTGAATTGCCCATCTAAAAAATTATATCTTCAATACTTCTTGTTTATAAATATATGTATATGATTAACATCACAAACAGTCTTGAAGTTGACAAAACCTTATCAGGTAGTATAAATGACACTTGGGCTACGGCTGTCCCCCATGATGTCAGACTTGAATTAAAGACGAACAGCTTTAAAACTAAACATAAAATAGGGAACAAAATGTTCGATTATGTTCGGCTACAATTGAAATAAAAATTAAAGGACCATTTATTTTAAAATTAATTATAATGGGTCAAGCAGTGTCAGATGAGTTATAAAAATGGATATTCCCACCTTGAACCAAATTTAGCTGTGACAGCAATACAGGTTGGCAAACAGAAAATCCGAGAACCATTTCTAAAAGGGTTTCTGTCAGTTAAATTAGTTGTCAGAAAAGAAGATTGGATTTTACTTGGGGTTATTTGTTAACTAGGTTCGGTTATGATAGTTATCTGAAATGCAAAATATATTTTATTTCTATATTAACAGTTTAACCATGATTGGTTGCAATTGATTAATTAGTGGATCAGACAGGATTACTACCAAATATGGAAAGAGGTCATTAAATAGCCCTTAAAATCTTAATATTTGTCCTTGGAAAAATCTGAGCAATTGATATATATATATATTACACGATATTCAAGGATGACCACGAAAAGATTTTTTCATAAAAAAATCTCGCGGTTCCGCGGAAACTGGTTTCTCGCCTGCTCTAAGTTTTGTCAGCATATGAAGTATTCTATATTAATGGGTTTATTTCATGTCCAGTGTAGAAACCCATGTAAGAGGTAAGAAGTGCATAGTACAAAGAGACAAGAGAAATTTGAAAGAAACTAAAAGACAAAACAAAAAAAAAGGAACAAAGGCTTGGGCTTCCACTGAATCTTGATAATAAAATGTAATATTTAAAAAAGAATTTAGAGTAAAGAAAGAATAAATCCTATAAAGACACAACCCACATCTTTTCTGAATTGTGCACTGCACAATTTTTCGTTAAGTTGTTGCTTGTAGTTCACTAGATTTTCATTGGGCATGAAACAACTTCTTAAAAAAGTAGTGCCTTGCATTTTTGTCTGTTATTATACTCAGATTGTTGACAAAATAGAAAAAAAAACAAAGATTGTAAATGCCTGAACTTCACTGTATACATAGCAATGCCATTGAGCTTCTGATTTTTGTTTCAATTATTCATTGGAGTTCCGACCTCAAAACATGATAATTTGGTCATTGCTTCACAAATGGGAACAGGGATATACATTGTTTAGTGATCCATCCGACTACTGAGTACCGAATTACAACAAAAATACCAAATATATATACGTGCAAAAGAAGATACCTATCTAATGAAAGCTCGTAGTTACTGAAAGCAAACTCAGGGTGAAAATTCTGATAATAAGACATCAGAATTAAACATAGAGAAGCATTTGAACTACTTTTGGCAACATTTAATAAAGATTTGACAAAGCTGTACCAATTTTGAAAAGCTTTACATGAATCAATGAAAAATTAATCTCTGGATGATATCAATATGCCCTAGAGAAGCTTTTCAGCAAGTTTCATCATTATCTATAAAGATTTGACAAAGATATAAAACTTTGAAAAATACTTAACCTCATGCTTAACAAAAATCACGGAAAATAAGTCCAGTTATCAGTAAAAAAACCGGAAAAATCGAAATTAATTTCTTCAAAATTTCAATATGGATAAAATATTTTGAACATAAAGAAGCTGCTGAGCACTTTTCACTAATATTCATTCAGATTTGACAACACTATGTGAAAAGGTGTACGCCACCGACGACGACGGAATTTGGACTACGTTGGGCCTGTTGACACTACAAATGTTAATCCGGATTAACTCAGGTAAATGTGGATTAAATCACTTTGCGTTCACACAAGGTTCGATTTATTCCGGATTAAGTTAATTCGTATTAAGTAATCTGAATCAAGTAAATCTGGATCAAATTGTAGTGTGAACGCAAATGTGGATTGAATATGCATATGACGTCATAATTGATAACGTTACTCATGTTCTTTAGATTTCTATGATTCAATTTTAATCCGGATTAAGTTAAGCCAGAACCCTAACACTAGTATTAACGCAACAGGTTAAATGTAAACTGGCTTAAGTTAATCCGTATTAAGTAAAGCCTAGTGTGAACTGGCCCAATGCTCGCCTACATCGACTTTCGTCGCAGGTGAGACAAAAACTGGTCTCGTTTATCAAAAAGAGAAAATATCCTGTGTAAACATTTGGACATTTAATAAACAGATCAAAAATATATTTGCTATAACAGTCTCGGATGGAAAATGTTACTACAAATGATACACTTAATAGACTTGTGAGGAGATGATAAATTCAATTAACTTTCTTCTTGACAACATTTACAACATGTTTTGGTAATAACATTTATCGACAGGTTGTATGGATACCAAATGCCCCCCTTTAATTGCAAACATTCCTTTACTGTTATGAATCTCAGTTTATGGCCAAACCCCACAAAGATTTTTTTAAATCTGATTTAAGACATAATTTCAATGACACTTATCGCTCTTTTGGCGATATCTTTTCAGTTAATTACCCAGACTTCTCAAAATATGTCACTACAATTTACTCCAGAGAACTTACGTTACATAAAGCTAATCAGGACAGCAGCAGTTGTCCTTGTTTGAGTTTCACATGGTAAAATAAAAACTAAAAATATACAATAAGATAGACGATTTCTCTTTCCATGTATTCCCTATTGTAAATTTTGCTCCTTCATACCTTGCATAAACTTTTCAACCTGCCCGTGTATGCAGCGATGTTTCAAAATTTGATAAACGTAACCTTTGCATTACAACCAAATTTTGAAGTCAATGATCTCGTTACCATAAGTTACTTTTAACTTTGACACAAACAATCATAAATATAAAGATAAAAATTTAAAGTTTGGTTGCACTTGCATGGAATAAAAAAATACGGATCACGCCCAAACTTTAATGGAAATGTGATTAATAGTGCTCGCAAATTTAAACACAACCCATTGGACTTGTCAGTTACTTAAATAAACTTGTGGAAAAAGGTTATCTTTGTTATACTTTTTACAGACCTTTAAATATTGTCTTCTTTGGTACAATATATCAACATAGACTCTCTGCTCAATAATTTACACCAAAACTAATTTCTGTCATTATTTTTGGTAAATTTTTATTCTATATGCTGTCGATTCTATTTTAAATTTTGGTGGCACAATACCTTGTTTTCTTTGGCTATTACTGAAATTTTTACACCAAATCCAACCGTACGTGTTTAATTGATGCCATAGCTTGCGAGAACCATGTTTGTTATAGACTGTTTCTGGACTTTGAACTAGCTTCAGAAATATCGAGTAATTTATGAGGTCGGTACATCTCGTTTTGCCTTGTTTGTTATTGTCTGCGTATAATGTGTCGAAACAAATCTTATACGGTTGGTATTGAAAGTTTGTTTTAAATGTCGTTTTGTCACAACACTGTTTCAGGTTACGAGGAGGGTTGAGTACTTAGAAACATGTTTAATTCCGCCACATACTTTATGTGCCTGTCCCATGCCAGGACTATGTAATTCAGTTAATGTCATTGTTTCTAGGTGTTACTTGTTTTGCATTAACTTACTTTGCCGATATCTCTTATATTTGAATATCACCGCATTTGCTTTACGATTTACACGTTTTGGAATAATCATAAATGTCTCATTTTTCTGATGGTGTTAAGGGGTTATCATAGGTGTCATTATAAATATCATCGTCATGTGATCTACAGGTTGATCTGACAAAAAGTTTTAATAAATGGGGTTACCAACAAAATAAGTAAAAAAGAATTTGCACTCGGTATCTCGATATCTAGTGACAAATAAAAATTATTACATTCTTAAGAGATGGAAATTCAGAATTATCAACATTTTAACCGTATTTTCGACAGACAGAAATATCTTTTATATTAAGACAAGAAACGGATATTAACGGAAATAAATGATGTATGGTTAAGATATCCTCAATGTAGTTAAATACCCTCAGCCTGTATATGTATATTCTTCAGCACTCATGTGCCATATGACATAAAAAATACAATTTATTTTCATATAATTGTTAACATTAAAAGTTGCGTAAAGATATTATCAGTAAAAAAAAAAATTAACTGTTGAAATACTCAGAACAATGTCTTAACCTTTATAAACAGACCAGCAACAAAGTTCCAACAATTGGTCTGAAACTAATAGTACTGGGGAAATACCAAATTTGACTATAGCGCGTATCCTACGTCAAGTGAAACCGTAGCATGCATGGTATCTTCATGTTCAACAAAATTAACATTAAAGAATACCTTTTATATGCCCGGAATCGGTCCAGATAACATCTTTCTCCAGAATCTTCTCTGATAACAGTTCTTCAGTTCTATCCTGAGTATCATCTGGAGACAAATTTACATCAATATGCCTTGAAAATTTTCCACGTGAAACATCTTTAATGCCTTGACTTAAAATATCAAATGCACTTCTTTGTTTTGTTTTAAAAACAAAATAAATCATAAGGCCGTACGCTGTAAATAGGAGTAAATGTTCCCAAAGAAATATTTTCCTGAAGGACAGTGTATAAATATGAAAAACTAAAAACACTGACACAACCGAAATCATTCCCCAGGAGTAAAAAAATTGAGTCCGAGCCTTCTCAGAATTCCTTTTCCACAAACAATAAAAGCTTAACATAATCATAGGCATTAATGCAAGCATAAAAATTGTAAAATAAGGACCGTAGGTAGATAGGATTATGCACAGAATAACAAGAAAACACGGTAAAAAAACGTCTATTCTCAGTTTAACTGCACTATGCCCAAATATACCAGGAATGCGACATTTCTCACTTAGTGTATCAAAAAATCTCTGTCTCAAACCAGGTGGGATCTTCTCAAAACACCTAAAAATAAACATAGTATATAAATCAACAACTTCATTGTAATTGCAAATAATATGTTTTGGACTCTTCATATATGTGATTAACTAAGTTATGTCAGAAAAAAGGTATTTAGTCCATCTACATCTATACTGCTGTGGCAAATTTCCCGATACACTGAGACATAAAGCCATAAGATTGCATTTTTTCTATTTAAGGCAGAAATTGTTTGGTCTAGATTAGTATTCGAAGATAAAAATCAAGACTTGCCATCAATGATGCAAAATTAATTCCCACAAACGGTTGACATATTCAGAAAATAAGGAAATTATACAATGATAAATAGGTTATAGAAATTTCTTTCTAAAATATTGCAAAATTTCATTTCATTCAAAATGCTAAAGAGCTGGATTAAATTTGCAATATAGAGCTGTTACAATTTACAGTTCCTATATTTCTTTGTAGGAATATAGTGCATAGTATATTAACTGTATAGATAAAAGATAAAATACTATCTGACTGTCGCTATAAAAATTAAATTATATTCTAAGATGTTTAGTGATAGTCATATTGACTGTGTTGGTTGTCACAAGGCTAATGATAACTATTTCCGTAACCGTCTTTTTCTTTTATTCTCTGACGTATTTAAGATGTTAAAATAATTCCTAATACATGCATCTATTTCATTTTGTGAAAGATTAAAAATTTAGTGATCTAAAAATATTATGTACTTCCATGTAAGAAAACATGCAAGTAAATAAAGAGAAATTGTATACATATATAAATCTCTCACTTTAATTAACACCATTATTTTAAGCCCCCAGAACAATACCAATAGGGTATAATCGAAATGCATAGTCTGCAAAGACAAAACCGCCTCTGTAGTGGAATAAGCATGCTCTCCTCGGGTGGAGAAAAAAGGTCGTATATTCGATCCCCGGCCAGGTCAAAACAAAAAAAATTGGTATATATTTGCTTCTTACCCAACAGGAACACGGCATTAAGGAGCAAGAGCAAAGACTTGCCGACTTAGAGTCAGAATGAAATATTTGGTGTCTTCCTGTTGACTGTTAATTTTGTGAACTAAGACTTCAAAAATCTGGCTTAGCGTATCGGTCTTTTACAAAGCAGATTTCATTCATCAAACCTTAATAATATGCTTTTCTCCTGAATATGCAGAAAATATTTGCTGCTGGATGTTAATCATCATTCAATTAAAAGGACAAATCAGAAACAAAAAAGTAGGCGAAAAATATCCTTAAACCATTTAATAATGTACATTTGTTGTTGATTGTATCTGTTTTAGATTTTTTTTCAATATAAAACTGTCACCTAAAACAATCGTAAGAAAATGAAAAGATATGGGGTAAATTTTAAACAAAAGATGTACTGTATCATTTATTGTTGTTGATCTTCCAACAAACAATTCAATCGAATTGGAATTTTGAAATTAAAATGTACTTAACCTATTAAGTAATTAGCTAAACGTGTTACAGTTTTATCACAACCAGTTTGAAGTACATGTTAAAATCAAAGGGCCACTTTAAAAACCTGAAAGGTAGTGAAAAATGTTTGAAAAGTAAATTGTTTTTTTATACAATAGGCAAAATTGTATACATGAAGCAGATTCAAAATGGCTCAACAAATCTGTTTTCTGTCCCTGGTTGCACGCACCGTACGTACGTCTGCTGATTGATAATTAATTTCAAGCTCTACTTTTACCAAGTTTCTACAGTTTGTCTTAAGCAACCAAAAATGTTTAATTTAAACACGGAATCGAAGTTCAGATTCAAATGGAAAAATGTGAAAAAAAATCGTTTGATTTTCCTTTTACCTTAGGAAAAAATAACATAAAAGTTACATATCACCCCGTTTCCCTCCTAAAAAAATCCTTAGAATCAAAGTTGAAAAAAAAGTTACAGTGTATTTAGAATGTGAATGACTTCCATTCCAATTCCTGGTTGCACAGTATCTCGATGAAAAGAATTCGTTCAAACAGTTCGTTTTATAGTCAACCAAAACGTGAAATTTTCTTTACATTTAGTTACCTTAAAAACTGGCCAATATATGACATCTCTCTAATTTCTTGACAGTCCGTCAGTACCAAACAATTTCTTTTTACTACAGCAGAAATAAAAAATTTATCCTTTAGATAATGAGTCACAACGATTAAATTCGTAACAGATTAGCTCTTATATGTATGACTGAGAGTTTTTTGTCCACGTTTCACCTTCCATTTAGTTATTGGTTTTTTTATCTCCGAAGACCTTAATCAAATAGTGATTTAAATGGTTTTTTGGTGTTCGAACTATCAAAGTTTGAATGTACATGTCATAAGGAAATTCAAATTTTTATTTGAAAATGAAAAGATATGGGGTAAATTTCAAAGAGACCGCACTTCAACCACAAGAAAAACATAGGGAAGGTCTCTACAAGACATTAAACAAGATTTGAATACCACTTATTGGTAAAAGCTCTAAATCGCCCCAAATAAATTATAAAACGTATATGCGTAAATAAAAACCGCCGCTACCTGAATATTATGAAAAAAGTATAACTCACAAAACATTTTATACAAAGAAAAACCACAATTCCTGATTGGAGACAGGCACAGGAGACATGTGGTGGGCTGAAACTGGTTTAAAGGGGATCCCAACCCTCCGCAGCAAGTGGTCAAAGAAAAACAAAACAAAGAAAACAAAAGCAGTAATAGACGAGCCTCGAAAACAAACAGACATCCACATGATCCAACCAATCCAACTAAAGAATATACAACTAGGCAGAAGAATTTACTTTACGTAAAAATAACAGGGTAAAATATTCCTAAAAATTTTGAGAATTAAATGTATACTGAATTGACTAAACCACTTCAAGTTTACACAGTAAAGTGTTAAACACTCGTTTATCTTTCATTAAGAGGAATCCAGTACAAACCCATCTACTTTAGATAAAAGTTGAATATGTACCAATCCACTTTGCCTGTCGCACGAAAATTATATAGGTGATTGGCTCACACCCACATCGTACATCATACACCCACCTCAGGATACATCTCCACCGACTTTTTAAATTCCTATGTATACCCTTTTTCATGTTTAAAAGTAAACATGTGTATAAATATTAGCATACTTTTATGGGAATTTTGTACCGTATGGTATTATTTTTGCTAATTTTCGTTTCACTAAGCTAAACTTTATGGACTTTATTTAAAAGATATAACATTCAAAGACGCGTCATTTATCAGATTGAGAAGAATTTATTTGCTTTAATTACAAAATAATAAGAAACATTTATCAATGGCCAGCTTGTCCCGCTCCCGATTGAATAGCGGATATTCGCGATCGACCCATTAGATTTGATTGAATTAAACAAGAAGAATAGTTTATCTATGAGGCAGGTAAAAATTGGAATGTCTTCCCAAACCATGATAGTAGTCTTTCATCTTAGTTTTTATACGAAGATGAAAAGATAAAGGGAAAACGTCAGATAGTGCATTACAACCACATGAATAATAGATGTCATAACAAATTTAGAGGCCTACACAAGGCCTTTAAAAAGCGTGGAATTACCACTCCTTGTGAAAAGCACTAAATAGCTCCAAATAAAAACGTGTATATGTATAATAATAATATTGCTCCCACTTGAAAATTATCAAAAATATACATGTTACAAAACATACAACACAAGGAAAAATCTTTGGCCACAAACTTTGGACATGCACGAGACATGCGGTTGAGTTGTAGAGATAGATCTGTAATGTGAGAACGCAGTTTGTGCCCACTGGTATACCAACTATCTGCCGATTGACCATGTTGCCGAATTATACATAAATATCCAAGTATAGTATTATTTATAATAATGCAGACGACAATACTCTTTTTTAAGCTAATTGTGGTGTTAATAATGTAATTTGAAAAACTAGAAAGTGCTGGATTGGTTTGAAAATAGTTAAATGCAAAGTAATTCTGATAATTTCGAGCTTTGGCCGTAAGGAAAAAGTCTTCGATAAGCATATTTGTTCTGATTTAAAAAGAAAACAAAGAACAGTATGAGAAAAATGTAAAACTGCTAAGTGTAACCATAGACTATAAATTTAATTTTGATAATATGTAAAAGAGCATCTA
>JAULBM010040087.1:0-10812 GCA_032357055.1 Geukensia granosissima
TCGTTGGGATGTAAAATGGTTTATTTACCTATCAAAATTGTTAGCAAAAACAATTTCATTAAGAATTCAATAGAATGACTGAAGTTCAGTCTACAACAAGTACATTAGGTATACATGTACAATAATAAGATCCACGTTGTACTTACACATTTAAACTGTAACTGAGCCAATGAAAACAGTTTATAATATTTATCAAGCAACAAAAAATTATTCCATTTCCATCATTAAATAAGAATCTTAAATAATGAGACACTACTCACATTTAATCGAGTTTAGGGGACAATATTTACAAATTGGTTTCTGATTTTTGCTCCACTATCGGCTTAGGTAGTGTTTCTCATATCCAAAGCTGATAACTCCATCAACTGTTATTACATATTAATTTCTTTTTGGGATAATCAGAAATTGAAAGCATGGACCTTATAAACTGATGTAAAAAGTCATCATTACTGAAAGGAAAATGGCACACTATTAATTCTTCACTGGTTTCCACCCTATCTCCCCATGACCCCGAATATAAAAAAAGACAGAAATGTATAAAAAGATCTTATTTTATTCAGAATGAAATATTGTTAGTTAAAGGACATTTAACACCATTAAAAACACCATATACTCCTCCCCTCTTTCAATTGTGTTTTGCTGTCAGACTTCAAAACTGAATCGATGATCTGCATGCTTAAGACATGTTAGATCATCATTGTAGTTGCTCATTGGCTTGTCATTAATGTTAAAAAAGACAAGTTGAACTGGAATCCCCCTTGTGGTGGATCCCTGCGGTAAGCTAAATTTACTTACTCATGGTAATTTATTTATACCACATAATCCTGCCGGCTTAACAAACAAATCTTATTCTTGTTAAGTTTTAGTAACTTTCTTACAAAACCCTAGCTGTGTTGATTTAAAAGTTAAAATTTATAATCACTTTTAAAGTAAACTCTTTAAAACCATAATAGATTATATAAATTCCTAAGATTTAAACTCACAGAAGTCCACCAACAACAAAAAGTTTCACCCCTTATAAATGTTCATTTCAATCAATTTCTATTCATTTCACATTTAGTGGCCTCTTAAATGTTTATTTTGATTTTTTAAGAAACGATTTAAAATTAAAGTAAGCCTAGCTTATCAAGGTTGTTATAATAACAAGTATTCACAACGTGGGTACAAATTAAACAGATTAAAATCTAAGATAGCTTAAGCGCATTATTTAACAAACTTTTAAGGACATAATATAAGGAGTCTTGTTATGTTGTAATAGATTTAAAACTTGTATTTTGTATACAGAAACATTATAGATGTTTTGGAAGTTTGAATGGGGTTTAACATTGAGAAAAAGGATGTGGTATGACTGTCCAAAATTTACAAATTTAAATATATTACAAATTCCACACTTGTTAAAGGCTTTGTGGAGATAGGCTCTAGATTTGTTAATTCCCTGTTTTTGTTGTGGCTGGAGTGCAGTCTCTCTGACATGTACTCCATATCTTTTCATTTTCGTACAGTTTGCCTTAATCAAGCTGTAAAAGGCCCCAAAAATAAAATTTGATATTATTACAATGTAACAACAATTGGCCAATCAAGTTTACAATTTAAAACAAGTACCGAGGTAACAGTAAAACATAAAAAAAAAACAACATCCACTGGACTATAGGTTCCTGACTTTGGACAGGCACGCAAAGTGGTGGGTTAAACATGTTTCTGAGCTTTCAATCCCGACTCTTACCTGAGGTAGTGGTGTGACAAAATGACATAAAAATAAACCTCAAAAACCAGATTTAATTCTTAAATAAGGCAGTCCGAACAATATGTCAGTCACATCATGGGGTCATTTTTTATTTGGGAGGTGAGGGTGGGCTGTGCCTCTAGAGAAGTACAGATGCAAAATAAATTGGGCAAGAACTTTTGTCAGACACATGGTCATGTTTTCTGAAAGAAAATTACACAGCAACTTAATGTGCTTAGATTCTTCTGGTTTTAAATATCAAAACTAGTTAATTTTTTCCAGATTTTTAACCAATATCGTTACCCAATTTTAAACACTTCACAAAATTTATTCATATTATAAAATTTTTGTTGTAAAAGAATATGGGTCAAACTTTCTCCGTCTCATGTCACGGTTATTTTGTCGTGTGATTTATAGACTGAAACTGGATATACCTATTACATATTCTGAATAAACATATTTTTTACCGTAAAAATATGAACTAATAATCTTTCATCCATATAAAATCACTTTGTTGACAAAATTCCATAAAATTTACCGGGTTCTTGATACCTGTCTGTCAGGTTAAAAACTGAATATAACTAAGAACCATATAAATAAACAATAAAAAATTAAAATTTTCTTCTGATATATGCAATACAGGCACATGTAAGAGGTGGCTGAGTTTAACATCCCACTTGTTCAAAATTAACCAAAATGTTCATTTTTCCACTCTACATAAAAGTTTAAATATTATTGCTCAAAGGCAAAAAATATTCATACTGAAAAATTACTAATGCAGTGAAGTAACACTTTAGAACATGAATGTCCAGTTTGACTAGAACTAGCCAGCTAACCCAGGTTCCAGTCAAACAGCTTTTTCCATTTTGGGTCCCTCCGGAATTTTGAAAGGTTTGGGGTCACCCAAAAATGTCTGGTTACAGAAATGTTGTACCCAACCAAACTCTAGCCAATCTCAGGTCTTATTAGGATTGATAAAAGGGGAAGAGCAAAATAAATACCTCTTCCTTTTCTAGGAAATATAAAAATATTATATTTTGGATAATATCTGTTCAGCACAAAACCCCAACCCCCACCCCCCAGCTAGTAGTTATCAGACATCTACACCTTTTTGTTAATGATATATACAGTGGTTTTAAAGTTTTTAAGGTCTTTGATTTTGAAGACATTTTCACCCTGAAAGTAGCCAAGGTTAAATAAAAGGCTTCTTAGTTTCTCTGCCAGGGGTAGAACTCCTCCTAAAGTTGTATAAATTCTCAACTAGTCTCAGAGGGAATCTGTTATAATTCATTAACTAATGGCTAAATAAGGGAATGACCAATTTACAATCTCTGTTTTTCTTACCTGCATAAAATTTGACAAGCCAAGGTAAGTCTTCGCTGGCACCAAACTCCTGTATTTTACTTATATCAGTATATCCTATCTTTTGTAAGTACTCATTTTGTATTGCAAGAGGACAATCAAATGGTTCTAGCCTCTTTATGATATCTCCATTTAATTGAACATGAAGTGAATTTGGTGGTCTGCCACACTGTGTGCAAATTTTTTGAGACTGTGTTGAAAGAGTTAACTTATACAACTGTGAATTTTCCAGATCTGAAAAGAAAACCCGAATATATCCATTGCTCGTATCTTTCTCAAGCCAGTTTTTGTCAATGTTGTCACTCTCATCACGCATCATGTACATTTCATCTGATGAACTCCGATCTTTTTTGTTTGTCTCCATGTACAAATCTGCTAAAGAATCTGACAAATCCCAAGTATCTTCCTCATTCTTGTTCTTGCGTGATTTCCCATGATGCAACCCACCTCTGAGGTAGGAATCTACAGTCCACCAGGCATCAGCACCATTGAAATCGGTATTGTAAGTCAGGTCGTCCGGTCTGGTGGCATGCGATTGACCAGACACCTGACTTGTGGCACAGCTTGCAAAACTGACCCGACTACTGCTACTATCCTCAGTGGCACCCTCTCCAGGAGGATTAACTGCCCTAAAAGTATAAAAATTTTTATGAAAAAGAATTTACAAATATAGAATGTAAATCACATATAAAATACCGGTACATACAAAAGTTATTCCGGAAATTTTGTTTTTCTGAAGGAGTCTTCATATTCAAATCTATAAAAATAGGAGATGTGGCATGATTGTCCATGAGACAGCCACCCACCAAGTGACAGTAGAATTTTAACTTCTACAGGTCCCATTATGTCATTATTGTCTCAGTCAGACACTGTTCTAACAAATTTATAATGTGTCCATGGGACATGGAGGAACCCCTCCGGCTAACATGAAGTAGTATAAAAATTGGAGATGTGGCATGATTGTCCATGAGACAGCCACCCACCAAATGACAGTATAAGACATGACGGACCTAAAAAGGGGAGACACAGTACAGCTCATCCTGATAATGTTGCAGACCAAACATCAAATCAATCTAACAAATATTTGATGAAAATTCAGAGATGTAGTAGGTATGGACAACTGGTAAAACTGTATTACCCCCATTGCAAATGCCCCTATAATTTTCAGTCTTTGATATTGTAAGAAAACTGAACATAGGAAAAATTATATCAATAAAATCAAAGCCATTTAAGATGGTACTTGTTGGACATTAGCAGGAATAAGCCGGTCTTTTGCATTGTTCGTGTTTTTTTTGAAATCTTCACACATTTTCCCCATGGTTTAAAATGTTAAATGTTTGTTGCTTTTTGATATATGACTTAATATTCAATCATTATAACACTGTTTTTTATGGATAAAGATCTGAAAAAAACACAGGACCAGCAGTTACTATAGTACATAGTATATGAATATTAAAATGAAAATTGATTAAATTTGTAATCTGAATAAAAGAAAAAACAAAACCAACGTAGTATTTCAAGTGACACACAATCTAGGTTTAAATGATGACTGTTTTTGAAATGGGAAAATTTATTTTAAGTGAAAAACAGATACTTTGTGTTATTTTTCAACTTTTTTATGTCTGTATCTATCCAAATACTTTCAATGCTCTATTATTATTCATACTTGAATTACGATGTTACCTTACTACCTATATATATATATATATTCAACCATAACCAAAAATTTACTTTTTACAAAAGCATTTTCCCACGTTCCTCATCACATACGACAATTAAATTAAAATCCTGCTTTGGTCTATTATAATGACACCAGGCGATATCTCGTAAGATCTCAGATGACGGATCGGGAAATGGACACCATCACACAATTGCCTGTAGTTATTACACAACAATGGAGGCATGATAGGTTTTAATGACATAATGAATGTTCATTAACAATATCAATATACAGGACTATACAGGCAGACAAGGAAAGGCCATGCTAAACTATGTCTACCAAAAAAATCCCTTCTTAAAATTTTGATATGAATATTTGATGCATAAAATTTGTCTTCTTCTATAATGAGCTTGAATGTTGCAGTAAACAGTTTAGTTTTTGTTGAAACAGGCATTTTCCATGTGACTTTAAGATAACGGGGGTAATAAAAAAATTCTTGGTTCTTAACCCCTCAACCCTCATTTTTTAAGCCCGAACCAAAAATTAGAAATTATGACTTTTTGCCCTTTTTTGTGAATTTCTTCAGAACTTATAGGTCTTTAATTTTCCCCCTCCAATTTTCAGAAAGTTAAACTTATAATTATCCAATATGGCCTAAATATTTATAGCTACCACAATTAACTGTGAAATTCTTATATTTAGATTGGGTAGTAAATTTTTATGGCACCTACACTTTAACAGGAAACCAGAGAAAACTAGAGGACATACTCATAGGGTCAAATCTAACAATTACTGCCACTTTGTGAAAGAAAAAGACAGAAACACACCAAGAGAATTGGGCAATTGAATCAGTCTGATATGGATTATTTAACATTTTCACCCTTCCAGGTTTTCCATAACTGTCCTCTGGCATGTCCAACATCAAGCCAGAGTCATGGCACTCCAGCATGTTTCACAAATTTTTGTTAAATGTTCTTTAGTTTTGGGGTTTTTCGATTTGATTTTTGTCAATTATGTGAAATCTCATGAATTTTGAACCAAAAACTTGTATTTTGAATAGTAGTTCATCATGAAAATAAAAAGATATGGGTAAATGTTAGAGATTCTGCACTCGAAACAAGAAAAAACAGAGGGATTTGACAAATCTAGGGGTCTCCACGAGGCCTTCAACTAGGGTGCTATACCACTCCTTGTAAAAAGCTCTTAATCGGCAAAAATAAAAAAAAGTTTAACAATTTACTAAAGCCCTTGTATTCCTATAACTGAAATATTATACTCTAATGTTTCATCACTCCATGTGCATAGGGAAACCTGCCAGGTCAGCTGTTATAAGACAGAACTATAAACTATTTCCCCTCAAAATCAGTTGTCACCAGACATTAGAATATATATGATCCTATCAATATATAAATATATAAATACAAGACCTTTTTACAGCTACCAGCTTATACAATTGTTATGTAATACTAGACTGGTTTTCAAAAGATAATTTTTATGTGATGTATGCTTTGTATCTTCAAGTTACTTATATTTATTTTTCTGTAAAAAATTATACCTTACTTTGTAAATAATTTTCAAAAGCAGAACTCTAGCCTGAATATGGATGTATTATTCTTTTTTAAAAATGATTGTAATTATTTACATATGTAAATTAGGTACAGTGTGTTACAGATGTATTCCTTTATAAGTTGACAACTATAACACTTGTATATAATCCACATGATATAATCCTCAGTTGCCTGAGACCCAAACAATAAATTATGCATCTTATGAAACTTTTATAAAAAGCTTAATACAAGGCATGAATAAATTCACAAGGTAGATTGGAAACATTCTTATGATCACAGCCATATTAAATCCTTTTAAAAATTACAGACAAACTTGCGATCCTTTGATTTTTCCTTCTACTAATTCAACAATTATTACTGTAAATTCATCACATCAGGAGACTTCTAACAATACTGAACACCATAGTAGTCTTCATGATCAAGTGGTAGTCCAAAGCTACTATAGTCAGGCAAACAGTTACTATATAAGAATGTGTTTGGGGAAGGGAAATTAACTGTCTAATAAACAGTTAATCATATCCTCAAGAAAGCAGCATGAAGATATATTTAGATAGCTTCCATGCAAAATCTGCAAACTATGTGTGAGAATCTCATTCCAGGTACATCATTACATACATATCAAATAAAAATTCTTTGAAAAATGCAAACCAAACACTTCTAAAGCAAGAAAATCCATGGATTTTTCAAGTTAAAATATACCATAAGGTATCCTTAAATCAACCTATAGGTGTTAAATGCCTATTTGTTGGTATGTAGGTAGTGTGCTGCTGAGGTTTTGAGCCACCTCAATACTTTTCCTATATATTTTCATTTTTAAAGATACCATTTCATAAAGAAATGGAGAATATGGCAACCCATACACGCATATTATGAGATTAAAAATAATAAGCCATTCATTCCATTATTTGGTTGAATGTTTCTCCTACCATGCTTTTTCAGGCAAGAATTTGTTCTTTTGTGTTTGGATTTGTGTATGTTATTTTTTCTTGGTTTTGTTTGAATGACCTTATCACAAATTTCACTATGAATTTCACTCCATTTCATATATCATACATGTATTATCTTATAGCACCACGCCCCCACCAACCTATGAGACAGTTAATTTTATATTAATTAACACATGAATCCTCTTTAATTAAATTTAGAGTAATTTTGCTAGTCTGTATTGTTTAAATGTTCCTCCTTGTTCATAAATATTGAAAACAGTAAATATTTAAAATTTCATTGAAAAAAATCTCAAGATCTCAGTTTCTCTTCTGTTCTTCGGTAAAATAAAATACATGCAATACACTCCTGACATTAGAAATTTGATTGGTGTTTAATGCATTTGACACTCAAACTAAAAAAATCTATCCCATTAAGTAATATATGTTCTAATTAATTAATTCCCTTAGGCAATACAATGTATTAATTTCATAAATAACACTATGATCCAAAAATAAAAATCTGTGAATTTTATGACCATAAAATTATAAAAAAAAATAATAATAATGTAAACAAATTTCTTACCTTGGAAATGGCAAAATAATTCTGTTATATTCTGGGACATACATTTTTTAAATTAAAAAAATTATTATAAAATCATCCTCCAAAATTAACTCGAACAGGTGTTTTTAATACACAAGTACACATCAGTCACATTCCACAACAAAACAAGTTTTCTTTGTCACAATTTGAAATTCAAGAAGCTGTTTACATCCCTCAAATTTCCGACCTTTCACCACTGCATTAAGTATCATTAAGTCCCAAAGTTTTTTTTTAAAACATCCCGTAAAATGAAATCTAACACTTCTTCTTTGGGCGATAACTTGAAATTGACAAAACTACTATCAATTAAGGCCTCAATTAAATGTCCTCGACAATGTGAATTAGACGACTACAAAAACCAATGAATTAAACACAAGAGGACTACTAAAGACATTTAAATCTCCCAAAATTTCAGATGTCGTTTTGCAAGAGCGACGATTCGATACAATTATTTTGACTATTACGGGTCATAAGCTTTGATCTGAACAGCCCTTCAAAGAATGGCAAATACCTGGATAAAAATCTGAAACTTTCACTTCTATAATCCATTTGTACCTATATTCCCATCAGATAATGTGAAAAAATATGTTGTAGGCTATCTAACTATTTGATCTCCCATATTTAGGACATTTTTTTCACCAGTGATAAATGACTTAATAAGGGGACCTATTCATCAATCTTACTGACCAAAAACAGAATGACACTCAGGTAATAAATGTATATCAAATAAGTGTAAAAATACATAATAGTAATAATTGTATTACTTCAACAAAGATATTATCGTCCAATCATTGTTGTTAACTTTTTTTATATAAATATAACTACATTTTTTCTTATATTAAATAAAACCAAATTAGGTGAAAGAGAAGATTTTTAGACTACAATCTAGAGCCTGCTAAAAATTTTGAATTTCTTGGATTTGCAGTTTTTTCATAATTCAATGATTTTGTATATATATTTGTGATAATTAATAATTGAAATTTTAGAAAATTATATTTAAAAGAAAGAATATGGCATGTATGCCAGAAAGACACGATCCAAATCTACCATATGTTTCTAACAAATGTACAAAAGACAAATATAACTGCAGGTAAAGCACTTTTCTGGATTATGTTGTTAGTTATTAATCTTTCACTTAGGAAACTCTTTCCTTCTTCTTGGATTTTGTCTGCATGTTTATAGTGTGTATTTTTTTTCAATTACATGTTCTCCCTAGTTGGGCCAAAATTGGAATAAAGAATTTATTTTAATTCTATATTGAATAAATACGTTATGATATCAAAAATAAAGAATATGGAATAAATGCTGAATAGACAGCAACCAATTTTTTATGTCTTCAGACGATTTTTAAGCACTACAATTTTTTTCTAACCTTTCTGTATTTTGGTTGCAGAACAGAGAGAAAATATGTCCATTGGAGAGGGATGCCCCTGCCCTGTCAAACAGAAAGTAGACATATGATGGACATAAAAGGAGACACACAGTACAAACTCACTCTAATCATACTTCGGACCAAATATTTTTTCAATCCAACATACACAAGCAAGAAATCTTAGATGAAAATGACGGACAGATGTATGGAAAGGGATAATATTATATGCTCAAAACTATTGATTTGACAAAGCTTAACCTACAGGTCAGTTTGCACCTGAAATTACCTGTACACATGCAATTCAAAATCAATTTACCACCATCAAGCAAATTTTATACACCATTATTTAATTTTCCTGTTAGACATAACAGTAGGATCATGTTCAATTTGACAAAAAACTCAAATCAGGTGTAGCATTCACAACCTCTCAATTAAAATGTAATTTTTGTGTAATAAACTGAGAGAAGTATTTCTGGAATTTAAAACTTATTAATTTCAGTCAGTTATTTTATGGTGTGAAATGAGGCTAATAAGAGGTGAATTTTCTGCTCCTTCGAGTCAGAAAGTAGGACTTAAATTTTTGACTCAATGAAAATATATAATAATATAGCTGTACATTGTGTAAGGCAAAACTACCTATGTGGATTTCTGATCAGATTTAAAACTTCTTGGACCGCATCAAAACAGCAACAGAATATATGAGTATAAGGGTGATTCTCTTCTTAGTTCACTACAGTTTAACTTTTTATAATAATCATAATAGTTTAAATACTCCTTTTTTATTGAAACGAAATAAACATAAATAAATAATGGGTTAGAGTTCTCATTTTGGACTTCAGCATTAGAAAATTTGGCTGGAAATGTTAACAATTTTTTCATTGAGTTTGTTATAATCAATAGGTTTCACACAATCCTTTAAATTGTGAAAAACAAACACTCTTAATATTGATTGAAGGAAATTTCAAAGTAGTGCATGTATCTGTAATATTTTAATATTTCCCCCCTGGCTGATATGTAGATGGGAGATAACTCTAATGAATGGGTATAGTAGATTCTCCTTGGATAAAACTTGGACAAACACCAGTCCAAGTATTATATGGGTACAGGAATCAATGCAGATTTAGAAAATTTTTGCTATTTCTAAAAATCTTACAGTTCTAAAGAGAAAATATTATTGCAATTTATTTTCTAAGGTTTTAAAAGGACCATTCTTTGTTGTACCCAGGTTGAGTTTAAATAATATTACATTAGAATTGCGAAAGTGATGTCCACATTGGTCAAACTATAATGACTATACATGTACCCTATTGGTGTAAATTAATTGTATATTATATTGAATACAGTGTATTGTTTAATTGAATTGTATACATTGTATTATTTTTGCATTACCTGTATATATGGGTTTCATTTGCAATAAACTTATTATAACCTTCAATTTAAGCTTATCTGAGTTCCGAACACCAGACTTTTTTTATGAGACTATATTAATTTAAAATTCATCAAATGAAATTGATTAAAAATTGATTGATTTATAAATATCTGATAAATTAAGCATTGAAAGTCTTTTGCTGAAATGAATTTTTCTGAAAGATATTATAGG
>JAULBM010040098.1:0-10812 GCA_032357055.1 Geukensia granosissima
TTGACTTTTGATTTCGGTTGATACCAGTATTTATCAACCCCAGGGAAGTGATATTCACCTCGGCCGTTGGCCTCAGTAAATATCACTTCCCTGGGGTTGATAAATACTGGTATCAACCTTATCAAAAGTCATTAATTGTATAATAATGCGGAGTGATACCAAAATTATGTAAATCGAACTTAAATATGACTAAGTTATATGTACTTATTTTATTACTTGATCAAATCATATCACAAAGCTGCATTAAAAAGAGTTACATAATCTGTCTCTTAAATCCAAAATATATATAAGTACAAAAATTTACAATGTTACAATTTTTTAAAAGGTGCTTCCTAGCTTAACACTCATTATTGAAATTTTCAATATTGCTAACATTTCTATTTTTGTTTTGGTGTATTTTTGTGGTACATTTTAAAAATTACGATGAAAGGTCGGATGGCCGCCTAGGTCCAAGTGGTGCAGTTTTTACCTCTTGTATCCCTTGCCAGGGCTTTCCCCTGGACCCCGTAGGCTAATGAGTTTAGATTTGACTATAGGAAAACTAAATTTTCAGATTCCACTATATACTGACGCCTGCAGGTAAAATCCTGCTGAAGGGGCACCCTTTGATAGGAATGGGATGTTTAAATACTCTACCAACCAGACAGCAGCCAGGGTGAAGAAATGGGCAACTCGGTTTCTCCGCGAGGGAAAGAATTTCTTCTTAATGGGCATTCGTTGTTAAGAGAGGGATGTATAAAATCACAACTCGTCCTTCTGATGTGAGGTAAAACAGTCAGTCCCGTGTTGGGGGAACACGTTTAACAACCCTTTGCAATAGCCCGTAATTAGTGGTCTTTTGATGACCAATTGCTGAGGGTAAATTATCCGCTCTTAGTCAAACAGTCTCTATTTAGCTTCCGGTGGCTGATAACTTGTTCTCGTCCTGAATATGCATTTAATATTTGCCACTGGACGTTAGCTACAGTCAATCAATCAAGCCATTACGAAATCTGAGTCTTACGGAAAATTCCTTATACATGCATGTTTGAAGTTTGCGGATAAAAATAATGTGGAATGAGTAGAGTTTTTATTAGTGAACTTTACCTAAAGTTATATGCCAATCGTTCTACAACAAGCTTTAGAAATTGTCCGTAGAATTGAAAAGGAATCTCTGAAAATAAATGCAAATCAAATGAGTACTCATACACACAACGGAACAAAACTAGAGACATTTTTCTGTGACCCTTATGCAGCTTTAACTAAAAGTTATAAATTCCGCTAAATGCCATGTACATATATTATATTTGTTAAAATTTAAATCACGTTTTTAGTTTTAATGCAAAAAGATACAACACAAATATAAAAAGTATGACTATGGTAAAAACTAAGGCTGTAAACACTTAACTTGTCTTTTCTTACTCTTCTCGTCGGTTATAGATGCAAATTAGAGTTGTTTGTTAATATTTTGGTTAGATAAGTTCAGATGCTATTTGCAATAATACTGTACGTTATTATCCTGGGTGCAACAATAGCCTTCGCTCAGTGTGTCAAATATAACCAAGGACACACATGGCAAAACAATACGCATGATTTTAGTACCTTTCGTGGCATCTTGTATGTGTCACTAATTACATTGGTAAATAACCAAGCGACAAAACCTATTTCTTGTGTCATACACGATAAGCAACGGTAACGATTTTTTAAAATCCGGTACGGATTTTGATATTTTTCGGTTTTAGAGCCCTAACACTAATTTAGAATACCGATATTTCTTTGACTGTCCAAAAATGTATGTCGGGCAACAAAAGAATCACTTACTAAGTTTAAAAAATCATTGAGAAAATTATAATGTTTCCGTTTCTTGTTTAATATACTACTTATATACTTAAAACTTCATTAACAAAACTTAGGTTAACGCACAAATAGAATTACTAGCTCTTTTCTCCTTATTTTTGTCTCAGTCGGTTATACCTTGTGACTAACCAGCTTTGAAACTGTTTGCACAAGTTATAAATATTTAAAATTCTTTTCATATTTGTACTTTTGTTGATACAAAAAAAAAATATAAACTATAAAATAATTCTCTTATGAAGACGAATTCATAAAAGTTGCTTTGAACTTGTTTTCGAATACCTTTGTTGAATTCATTATTATTTCCTTAAATTGATTTATTGCACAAGAATGTGTGTGTGTGTGTGTGTGTGTGTGTGTGTGTGTGTGTGAATTGATTTATAAAATATGTTTACAATATAATACCCAGTTGTTATTACTCAAAATTATTCTTCTGTATACTCTGTGATCAGACTGATTAAATTTCTGTTTGGTTTTTGTGGTTCGCCTATTACTGCTTTGTTTTCACTGTTTAGTATGGGCCTTATCACAAGTCAGAAATAGTGGTCATACGTTTGTCTTTGTGTTAAATATTGTTAGTTTCATGAACATTTTTTTATAATATTCTGGTTTGAGCAGTATTATTTTACCTATATACACGTTTTTTTATTTTGGGCGATTTAGAGCTTCTAACAAGGATCGGTATTCCACCCTTGTTGAAAGCTTGTAGAGACCGCTAGATTTGTTGATTCCCACTATTTTTCTCGTGTTTGGAATGCAGTCTGTCAGTAAAAACCATATGCTTAAAGAAGATAAGTCTAGTATGGAATACACATGCGAGAGATCAAAAGTGCATAGACAAATTTAAAACAAGCTAAAAGATAAAACGTAAACAAAAGGAAGAACAGCTTGGAATCCACGAACTCCTTTACAAAACAGGAGTGGGATCAGGTGCCCCGGAAGGGTAAGCATCCCATGTCCTGCGCACAACACCCGTAGTGGAATTCTTAATCTCAAATCCGGGTTAACGGCAATCCGAGAAGAGTTGAACTTACTTTTGTAAATGTATAGGAAAACGAATATAAATGGTTAATCTCAGATTTTATGTGGCGAACTTTATCATATTTTACATCTTAATTGGTAAGGAGTATGTACCTTGATCTGGTAAATGACGTCATAAACTCGGCGCATTCTTAGAGCTTAAGACTGTGAAAAGATCCAGAATATGTATCCAGAATACGTTAACGTCGATTTTGACAGGTTGTTACAATTGTGTCTAACAATTTACAAAACATTAAAAACAGAAATTAACCATTAACGAGATAAAATCTGGAAGAACATTGCATTTAAATGTTGTTTTCACCAATTTTGCTCGTTGACTTTTTTGGCTAATTTCTACTGAAAATGCACCTTTCCTTTTGACTGTAGCAAATATTCGTTTTCAAAAATGAGATTAATCAATTAAAATTGGCTCAAATTCGTTGAAATTGTTTTACCTACATGTACTAGTACTTCATTTGGTTATAAAATTATTCAATCTGCAGACAGTTTTGTATTAAATGAATAAAAAGAGAACAGTTTTGTAGTTAATTTGATTTGAAGAGTTTGGTCCAGATTGACTTCTTACTTTAAAATCTTGTGTTAAAAATGAAACATACAAATGGCGTCATAAACTCTGCGCATTCTTAGAACTTAAGACTGTGAAAAGTTCCAGAAAATGTATCCAGAATACGTAAACGTCGTCTTTGACGGGCTGCGGAAGGGGAATTTCATTTCATTTCATGTTCAGTTTTATCAATTATAGGATTTCCCATAGTTTTCCTAGAAGAAATAAAAATAAAATACAGATTTCTTTTGTTTCTTAAGTATTCAATATAGCTACTCATCATCATCATAATGTAAGTGTGCAACCTACTTTCACATCCGCATGCAGAAATATCAATATCTTCTTTAGTTTTATTCAAAAATGTAATATTAACGCCCAATATAATCCCTACAATCCTTAGGAATTTTAAACACGAAAATCCTATAAATATAATAAAAGAAAACATATATAAAGCATAAAAACGTACAGGATAATATATCATACAAAAAAAAACTACACGATGACTAAACTAAATGTAAGTTTTATGAGAAATATTCTTTAGTAGAACCCTCTCTTACCAGTACTCTGTTTCACAGGGAGTTATAGAGGTCTGTGCAGTAAAAATACTGCATGTTACTTGTCCAGATACTTGCATATATTCGAAGTGGTACCCAAATTATGTAAACTGAACACAAATATGACTTAGGTATATGTACTTGTTTTATTGCTTGATAAAATCATATCACTTAATATCACAAAGCTGCATTTTATAGAGTTACGTAATTTGTCTCTTAAGGAGGTAGACTCATGTTAAGGGACATAACTCTTATAAATCTTAAGTACGTTTGTGTTAACTATTTTTATAAATCCAATGAAAGCATCTTAATAACACAGATTAATTTTGATCTGTTTCTGTTGAATGCTTAAAGAGCTCTTCATGCAACAGAATATCAAAAACATACTCCTGATTTCAAGAGTTATCTCCCTTAACCTAGATCTACTACCTTAAAGTCAAAATATATATTAGATACAGAACAATGTAAAATTTTTTTTAAAGGTATGTGGTTCAAGGACAATAAGTATATCTTCTTGCTTTTGTTTACGATCTTTTTATTTTATCTTAGTTCAGATCCTTCCTACCTTTACACTTTAACACTTTCCTTATTAAAATTTTCAATATTGAAAACATTTTCTATTCCTCTTTAAGTATTTTTGGTACAATTTTAACTTACATTTTCGTGCTAGACTATGACATTTTTGGTTGGTTGTTTGTTCCATAAATTTATTAAGTAATAAAATAAGCAATAAACTAAAACCACAAAAAATTCTTGCGATCTTTATACCTATGTCAATTTTAGAACGCAGATACAGTAAAATGAACTAAAAGCAATACATTTCAGCAGAATATATACTCTTTCACAATAATTTACTGACATTAGTATCTGTTGGGAAACAAAATATTGATATAGTTGTAATGCAAATGTTGAGGTAGCATCTCCTCGTTTTTCATTTGGGTACGGAAAATATACTAGAATAGGTATTAGGTAGTGAATTGTATAGAAAGAAAGGCATTTTTACAATTAAAAAATCTTTTATCAAATAGGTTTTATCAACTTAAGGCAGATTATAACTGGAACTTTCCACAAATTATATTTATCGATACTAAGCTGAAATGAAGCCATTTCTAAAGATAAAAAGAAATATATTTGTTTTCGAGTTTCTGTTGGTAAAACATCAGCTCACTTAGGAAAATACACAATTTTGCAGAGATAACTTTGAAATAAAACTGCAAAGATAGCTTTTATAAAATTCTTTCAGAAAATTTGATAAAATTTGAGGTCAAACTTCTCATTTGTCAGAATGTCCAAAATCGTCATGTGTTCTTTGTAATAAAATTCTAAAGAGCTCCCTCTCAAAAATTTTTGATTTAATTTTTAAGATAAATGGAATAAATTAAATATGTATGTGAAAAGTACAAAATATTTTCCTTTAAGATGGATGATTTTGATAACCATATTAAGTTAAAAGAAAATACCATACATAACACTACTTAAAAAAAGTTTGTTTTCTAATTTGAAAAAAAAATATATCAGAACTTGGTTTTTTTATACACATGTGAAAAGAAACAATCTCGATCTTCAGATGCTGTGCAGCACGTCAATAAGTTCCAACACCCGATGTTCGGTTCTTCCGTCCGGCTGAGAATGTTAATATGCTGTGTAAAACTTTAATAATTTTTAATCCCACAGTGTCCATCTGCCTTAGTTTTAATTAGAATTATAATTTCAAATCGAAATTAAGTTGGAAACAGGTATGTGAAACACTTGCATAGGTAAGAAGAAAGTATGTCATGTTTGACCTACAAATTGATAAGAACTCATCAGAGCCAGCATCAGATAACTAAAGTAATTACCATTCAAAGAATTGAAACAAACTGGATAGCAATATTAAAAAGTAGAAAAACTTATGTAGAAGGATTCTTATTATTTTCTTTAACAATTTTCCGAAAAAAAAGAGTTCGTTTAAAAGTATCAAAGTTTAAAAAAGTGCTATCACAAATATGAATGTGGTATGTCGCTGCATAAAAATTTCCGGAACAAAAAAAGGAGGAAAAAAACGGAAAAATGAATAATCAACACAATCGAGAAGGTGGATAAAGACCTAATAAGCAATCAAGGATTTATCTTTGGACTTATATAATCCATTGGAATTTGTAATAAAGTTCTTTATCTATTTTTTATTTTTTTCCAGATATTACCCTATATCTCATTGATACTGATTGCATTTACAAACATTTGCACATGTAGAAAATGCTCAGAACCAAAAATTGAAGATTTAAAGGAATGGTTTGCTCTACTAAACAGAGGATTAGACTTGCGAACTTTGCTCTTTACCCAAGGCTGGCAGAAAACTAACCTTGAATCGGAGCTTGAAAATTTGCTGAATCAAAATGACACCTATCACACTGACAAGTCAACATCCTGTTACAGAAATTTACATTTGGATTCAAATATGTTTAGAACTGCTTGTCCATGGTATCCAGCTCTTGACGTTGATGAAAATAGGTATCCAGCGGAAATTTATAAAGCAAAATCTGACTGTGTTAGGTGTTCAATAAATATCGACCAGGAGGGATCTTGCGAACCTGTCGTGCAAAAAATCAAAGTTTTAATACGCAGGTCCATTCTTTGCTCAGGACATGAACAGTATGTTTACACCCCAGAGGATTACTACATAAGGACCGCCTTTGTATGTTCAGCAGATCAAGAAGATTAAAATAATTTTTAAGATAAAGTTTTGTTTACATGGAAAATAGGTAAAAAAAAATGCTTGTAATAAAATTATATAAATCATTTATTAAATGATATTCTTTGTTTTTACAGTTTAAACATGAAATAAAATAAAATAGCATAGACTTTCAAATGTACATTTTATATACAAAAGCCAAGACTCTAATGTAGGATCGTTAAAGTAACAAGTCTAAAAATATAGGAAAAAGGACAACATACTCGCCATTTAGGATTTCAAATATTGAGGAGTAATGAGTATTTCCAATACACGATTTCATAAGTAATATATTCTAATGAATTCTTTGTTAAAGTTTTTTTTATTTTGACTTGCGTTACAACTTAACCTATTTTACTTTTTATCACACTTTTTCAATTTTAGTAGTGTTGTTTTTTAACAAAATTATTATGTTTTACTCATATTGGAATCATAGGTGGAATAGATAATTTGTATTTTCTCAGAAAATTGTATTTGTCTATGGGCAGTTTATTTATTAAACACACTATTCGAAGCAGCCGGGCTGCATATCCCCGTGATATTCTGGTGTTTAATAGTATAATGTGAATATGACCCCTTGGGTTGCCCATGGCACCTATCTTTTCATGCAGACTAAAATATATTGTGAAGGGGTTGGGATCTAAACGGTTTTTCAGATTATTTCTTTTTTTCATAATAATGGGGTGGGCTGATCCCTTGAGGGTGTCTATGATACTTGCCTTTCCGTCTTGACTTAGAATGCGAATGGTTAAGGGGTGGGGATAAAACGATTTTTGAGATAATTCGTAATTTTCAGAATAAGGTGGTGGGTTGACCACTGGGGATGCTCATAACCCATGAAACTTGGCTTTTCATGCCAATTTGGAATATATATGAGGTAGTGGTGGGGATCTTGAAGCTTTTGAGATAATTTGTTCTTTTTAAAATAAAGGCGGCGTTGGCATCCCCCGGGGGAGCATAAAACCCTGCTGTAGATTATATAGGGTTTATTGGAGAAATCTTCATAATTCCTATAGAAAGCAACAAAGAAAAAGTTGCGGCAACTTTTGTATTTTTGTGAATTTTAGAAATTGTAAAACATTTTTATAGGTTTTATGTCTTTTGACATATATTTATGCGTAGTGCAAGGAAAAATAAGATTGGTGGTACCAGAAATGCAAGAATTTAGACGTCGCCAGAACTTTAATTTTACACAAAAATCAGCAATTTTCACATGAGCACAGGACAAACAACGACACCTGTGATATTTTGAAACCTAAATTCTGTTGCCGATAAAATAGTTAAATCTCATTCTCAATGTCCTTTTCAGATTTTATTATTGCTTTAAGAAATAGAAGCCAAAACATGAGAGACCCAGTTCAGTGAATCATACTTTAGCAGGAGTTGAATGACAAAAGAAAAATGTACCTTAAGGCTACCTCTATAGCACAGCACCCGAAGGTTATAAAAATACCGAAAGCTTTGGCATTGTCCCCATATATATAGTAGTCAATGTTCACAATTCCATCTTCCTACGCCTGAGATTATCCTTGACATTATCAGCATACGTACGTATGTACTAACGTACGAAAGACGAACAGCAAAATATGATCCCCGCAATACATGCTTTTTTACCATGCTTAACACATAAGAAAGATAATACATATTAAAACATGCGTTTACCAAAGCGTTAAACATGAGTTAATAAAAACGCATGTAAAAAATAAGTTTCAACATGTTTTTCATGCCATGCTTTCGCGCCTTTTGTTAAACGCATAAAACCGAACGTTTTGAATGTATGTTTAACATGACTTAGTGCACGCACGTAAAACTTATGCAAAAAATCATGGCTGGCAACGACTGTTTTCATGAGTGGTAAGAAAAATGCGTTTTGATGTGTCCTTGAACGCACGTCAACCGCATGGTAAACAAATACATGTATTTCCTGGGTATCGCTAGTGGGGATATATTAAATAGTTGAAGTATAAGCTCAGCTTTTCACTTACAAACTGAATTCGGACGACTTTGTGTAATTGTTGCGTGTAAATGGCTGAATTTACATTATCAATATTTCCATACAATTTTATTATTTTTAATTCTACTACTTTAATGAAAGTCCAGTGTAGAATACTCATGTGGAGATCAAAAGTGTATATAGTTCAAAGAAACAAGACAAATTTGAAACAAACTGAAAGATAAACCGAAAAAAAAGAAAAAGAAAAAAGACTTTGTCTATGGACAAAAAAGGCGAATCTACGAATTTCATCGTTCACATAGTCGGACTACTGAGTCGCATAAAAATTATATTATATATACTCAGCAGTCCGACTATGTGAACGATGAATTTCGAAGATTCGAAGTCTTTTTTTGTTTTTGTGTCTGTATGTATGTACATTCTAATTCCAGATTTGATAACGGAAACTTTAAAAAGGCGGGATAATAACATATTTATGTAATTATTCTAAAGAATATTCTGAATAATGAACTTGAAACTGATGAAAGGAATTTTGCGTCTGGAAGCGACAATTTTTATCAAAATTGTTAAAATATATTTCCCTGTTAATATTGATTGATTGATGAAATTGCTTATTTGACAAGATGTTATAATCCTGACTTTTGACTACAATAAATATGTTTTATATTTTAAGATGTATAAACTTACAATGAATTAATAGTTTTAAAAAGTGGTGTATATTTTATAAAGTTATTATTTACGTTGGATTCTTAAGCATATAGTTTGAAAATGTGTAAAATTTAACTTCCAAACTATATCATTCATAGGGAACACCAAACTGCCCAAGTTGAACTATCCGACTGACATGAACGCTTACTCTTTGAAATACTTATACTCCATAGTGAAATTCACAGTAGTTATAAAACATCTGGTGCGAAAAAAACCCAAAGGCCAGGAAAAATGTGAAAAATCACGGCAAGCACCAAAAAATGAAAAAGGACATATAAAAATTTAAAGCAACCAAACAACTATGAACAATAAGAACCCCACTAAAAACGAGGATGAACTCGGATGTGAAAGGGTCTGTAAAGACACAGACGGAAGTATACCTTAAACAAATCGCCTATTCATTTTTTCCTTCAGTAATTATTTTAGAAAGTTTCAATAAAATGAAATTTTACAGGTAACGTACGTTACTTCGGCTGAATAAAAAAAACCTATTATAATGTAAAAAAAAAAATCCCCCAAAACGGCTAGGCTACGATACTGAAACAGATATCCCCCTTCTTATAATTGAAATAAGAATAAATAGTAAAATAGTAGTGTACGAGGTCTGCCAACACCAAAAGATCATATAAGGTCATGAATGTAGGCAGCACATCCTCTAATGATAATAAACCCACATAAAAGAAAAGAAGAAAAGGAGACCTTCCATCAGAAGAGACGAAGTTGAGCCAGACAAGAACCTATGTCGAATAACTGAATAATTTAACATTTAGGTCTAAGGTCAAGGTCATACTTGGACATTGCATATCGTCATATATTGATACACCTATGTGGAAAAATGGCGGGTCTATGTCAAAGGACGAAGGATGTTGCCCGGACACAAGCTGAATCAATACTTTAGGTCAAAGATCAAGGTCATATTAAGGTCAAAAACATTTTCCTTTGAACAACCATGTGCTAAATGTCGAAGGATGGACTCGAAGCCATGCTTGGAAACTTATGTAAAATTGACCTTTAGGTCAACGGTCAAAGTTATACTTGATTAACGAATGTACGTAACACATCGAATTTTAATACTTCCATGAACGAAGCCATGTAAAAAACTAACGAATTTGTGCTGGAGGCAAACGCCAAGTCCAAACTGGGAATATAAATTATCGCGTCATGTTGGTTCACCCAAGTGTCAAACATGGTATGCTTATGTGACGGGACACAAAAGGTATGGGCTACACGGGAAAGTTTAAGAAGAAGGAAAAAAGAAGAAAAAACAGGAAAAATCAGTATATCTCTCTTCTCAAAATTAAGGTCATAATAAATAACAATAAGAGGATAGCAAGTGGATTGTGGCAAGAGTATATTCGGAACTAGACCAAGGATTTTGGGTTAGGGGAAGAATAGTATAAAATTTGTCACTGAATGGACCTTTTATGATATGTAAACATACATAAAACCATACAAATAAGGTACTGTT
>JAULBM010040109.1:0-10812 GCA_032357055.1 Geukensia granosissima
ATTGTTGACCTACCACTAATAGTAAATGAGAAATAGACCTAAGCATGAAAACTTGACCCTAGTCAATGGACCGTGAAGTTGAGGTCAAGGACAAAAGACATGTGGCAGACTGACATGTACTCCTAATAATCAACTAGGAGTTGTTTTTGGTCACAAAAACATATGTCTCCCCCTGAGTATGCACATATTTACTGTATGATGTCTCTTCTAAATATTATATGATAAAAATGGTGTCCCATCAAGGTATGAAGTTTAGTATAAATTGGCTGAGTATAGTTTCAGAGGAGTTGAGCTGACATGGTCATTTTGGGCATTAAGCTCCCATAAAAATGAGGGGATCCAAATTTGGAGGTAATATGCACAATTAAATATGATTCATCAATAGTTTAGGAGGAGTTGCGCTGACAAGGTAATTAATGAGAATTTTCTAAGTTTCAAGGGGCATAACTTCCTTCAAAATGAGACGATCGAAATTTCCCATTAAAATGCATAACTACATATGATGTCCTAACTGCATACCAAGTTTCATCAAATTCGGATCAGTAGTTTAGGAGGAGTTGCGCTGACAAGGTAATTTATGAAAATTTTCAAGGGGCATAACTCCCACAAAAATGAGACAATCGAAATTTCCTGGTCATATGCACAACTACATAAGATGTCCTAACTGGATACCAAGTTTCATGAAACAAAATGTCTCCCCACCATAGTAGAGGGAGACATAATAAGCACACCCAATATTGTTGACCTACCACTAACAGTAAATTAGAAATAGACCTAAGCATGAAAACTTGACCCTAGTCAATGGACTAGTGAAATTAAGGTCATGGACAAAAGACATATGCCAGACTGACATGTACTCCTTATGATGCATAGGCATACCCAATATTGTTGAGCTGCCATGTACAGTTACTGAGAAATGGATCCTAGCATGAAAACTTGACTAATTCAATGGACCATGAAAATTAGGTCAAGGACAAAAGACATATGGCAGACTGACATGTACTCTTAATGATGCATAAGCATACCCAATATTGCTGACCTATTTCTGAAAACCTGGTTTTTTATGTTTTTGGATACTGTTATGAGGTGCTTCGCAAGCGCAGCATGATACGATCACAGCACATTAAAATGTGAAAGGTGAACAAAAAACCCTTTGGGTAAGTGTGGACACAGTTTTTTGTTGGACACAATAATGTGCTGGACATAGTAATGTGTTGGACACAGTAAACAGCTAGACACAGTAAAATATGACTGGATAAAAGATAATTTTGACTCATATTATCCACAAAACTGGTGTCGTCACTTTGTTAATTTTTTCATAAGGAATCATTTGGAAAAAAACCCATCAAAATCGTATTAAAAAAATTTTTTTTCATATTATATAAAATGGAATTCCAGTCCTACTACTACTTTGACCCCTTTTAACTAGAAAATGGTAAAAGATAGAAAAAATCTGTTGTCATATAACTGAAAGCTCTCATTGAGAGGAATCAATTGCAAAAAAACCATTTTTCATAAGGAATCATTCAGTAAAAACCCCATGGAAATCGTGTGAAAAATTAAATTTTCCATACATACGAAATTGAATTTTGCCCCCCACTCCTTTGACCTCTTTTAGCTCAAAAACGGTAAAAGATACAGAAAATCTGTTGACATACTTCTGAAAGCTCTCATTGAGAAGAATCAAATGCAAAATATCCCATCAAAATCAGATGAAAAATAAAAATTTCACATCTCCTGCAAAATCACATTTTTTTAAACCCTTTGACTCTTTTTGAAAAAAAAAACAGTAAATTTTGCAAAAAAAATGCTTGGAGTAACTTCTTTTGCATTTTTCATAAGGAATTATTCGTAAAAAAAAACTCATCAAAATCAGATGAGAAATAAAAAAGTTTCAAAAATTAAGGCGTGGCCATTTTAGGACCCCCTATATCTCCATAACAGTTAGAGATAGGTCATGATGCTTGTGGCCTATTATATTAACTTTTTCATGGGGAATACAAAGAAAAAAAACCCATCAAAATTGGAACAGAAACAGAATTTGCATCCAAAGAAGGAAAAATCCCCTTCTGGCCCCTCCCCAAAAAATGGGTGGGGCTAGATTACCCAAAATCAATACCAACCTTTATCTAGTTATAAATATCAATGTCCTAAAAATTAAAAGGACTGGTAAACTAAAACAAAAGTTATGGTGCGGACACCAACCTGTCTACAGAAGCCAGCGCCAACGACAGCACCATACCATAATACGACCACAATTTTTTGTGGTCATATAAAAACTTAGAGGAGTAATAAAATTGAATGAACTTCCATGGTTGGGAAAAAATTGAATGAACTTCCATGGTTTCCCCCCCAGATGGAAAGATGGGATGACACAGGTAAAACAGTATACTTCATTCTCCTTCTTTGGAGTGGTGATGAAATCAAAGTAAGTTCAGTCAACTGCCACATAAAAAATCTTAGTTAACATTCCAGTTATATCGCACCTCTTTAATGTTTTCCTCACTCTCCTCTTTTTCCTGCTCCATCTTGAGTGATTTAGTCAGTCTGGCAATCAACTGAGATTTCAAACCTTTAGAGCTCAAAGTCCTGGCTTCTAATTCTCGACGCAGGTCAATTATCTGTAACGAAAATAGGAATTACCATACTTTCATGGAAAATACACGACCTTAGATGTTTCAAATCAAATATTAATCCATTTGGACAAGTGGTTTCAAAGGAGAATATTTTTTTAAATGTTTCAGTCAATCACAAACAAGAATGGTCAATAGCAGCCAAGTTTTTTGTGCAATTGGCACAAAATGAGCAAATTTTGTCAACAACCTTAAAAAGATGCTTCCTGTAAAATATTGTTCCAATTGGTCAAGTACTTTCAGAGGAAAAGTTATTTTTATATGTCAGCTGAACAGAAATAAGAAAGGTCCATGGCAGCCATTTTTTGTCCAATCTGGACAAAATGGTAAACTTTGTAAAGGAACTTGCAGGGATGGTTACTGTAAACTAGAGGCTCCACAGAGCCTGCAATTGCTCACCTGGCAAATTTTCTGTTGAACTGTGTCAGATTGTCTTCATTTTTTACAATTGGCTACATGATTGAAAAGGACTATCTGATTAATATGGCCAGAACACATAACTGTTGTGAGAAACACATGTGGAACATTCATTCTATGTTTTGTTCCAGCTGATGTTTGCTAAGGAACTATACATGCATGATAGCAAGTAATGTAGTATCCTAGAAATACTCATTGATAAAATGAAACCAAAGTCAATGGTGAAATGTTGGTCAATGTCCTATTTTTGGTTCAGTCTTGTTAGTCTAAAAATGAAACATAAACACTAATACACATGATGGTTGGTCACAGTATGTGAGAACAGGCAACTGACATTTTTGATTCAATGATGGAGGAGTGACCATTCTGTAAGATTCCCTAAGAATTAGTGCATGCCAACCTTAATTGGCAAGCACAGAATATGTGACAAAATGAGTCAATGGCAATGCTTAACTAGAAACAATGATGCATAAAAAAGTAGGCCAATAATGTGACCTAATTTGGTCATACCTGCCAACTTTCCAGATTTTCTTAGTATTCTACCAATTTTGACCTTCAACCCGATCTCTACATTGGGATCCTAAAAAAAACTTTAAAATCCTGATTTTTATAAAATACCAGAAAAATTATTATTTGTCCCAATTTTGAACTTTACTGGTTCAAAGGGAAACAATCTAAGTTTCAAATATTCAAATATGGTATTTCATTTGAAATCGGGTAATTATATATTTAGTTGATGTAGATTGTTTTAGCAAGAGCAAAACAAGAGCTTGGATTAACTTCATAACTTGTTTTCACAAAAGTCAATTTACAACATGTTTTTCAGCATTGATTAAGGTGTCAATATACTAATTAAATTCCTTAACATTTCAACCAAATTTTTGATTTTTCAAATTTGTCTAGCGATTTTACCTTAAGTTTAACTCGACCAAAACCATATATATTCTGAATCGTTAGGGTAAGCTGTACTTTGTCTGAGAATATCAACTGACATTTGAAACTTTGTAGTGAAATGCCGTTGCCCTAGGGGAAACCCCTATCTAAAATCAGCATTTTGACTTCTAGAAAATCTCTTCATATAGGCCGTGTATTCAAAGGGCTATAACTTCTTCCAACATTATCAGAAATGAACAAACTTAGATTCAAATTGTTCTTAATAAAATTATCTTTTAGTAGAAATCAAGATGAAACCAATTCATGAGAGAATTTTAATGTGGTAGTAAATCGAGTAGGAATATTTTGTGTTGTTTTGCACTATTTTTGTTCTAAATCTGATTGGTCGATTTAGTATATTGACACCTAAAGTATACTTACATGTATTTTCGTTTTACCTTTTTGTTTGTTTGGAGTTTTTCATTTGTTTGTATTGCGGCGTGTCTTTTTAAAAAGGCATGAATTGATTACCCTTTAGGACCACTTGGGTCCATATCCTTTTTAGAGGGTTCCGCATTGTTCATAATTGAATTTTTTTTAAGTTTTACATTCAAACTTTGTGTCATGTGTTCTCAAGATATCCGTGTATGTCGACTTTTCCGATTTTGTCTGGCGCTTCAGTTTTCCTTCGCTTTGCGAACTTCGCATTCAAAGCATCTAGTTTTTAAAGTGGGGTCATTATATTACAGGTATTTATTTATGTACACCAAAAATATTGCTGTTGAGATGTTCCTTCTTGTAATACTTTTATAACATACAAAATGCATCATATCTAAGCAGCATTGGTGAACTATTATTTAAAATCACTGGGTCGATGAGACTGATTCTAAGACCTATATGGCATGACATTTATTAATTACAGTTTTGTAGGAATGAAATAATAAAATCTTTTTAATTGAAATGCATTTTTTCCTAACTTATGGATTTTATGAATATATTTTTTTTGCATGAAAAAATTTTTGAATGGACCGATTCAGAAATCGTAAAATGGATTGCGCAATCTCAGCGTCCTAGTAAATCACATCTTGACCAATCATCAACGTTCCCAGAATTCCCTCACATTTCTGAAACGATCCAATGGCATTTAGATTGGAAGAAGTTTAGTCACATTTCTCTCTATCTTTATATCTTGTGGGCAGAGGTCAAAAGTTTATAATTCTGAAAGTTCCAGTTTTAATTTTTAGACATATTCTAAGCAGCAGTTAGATTTATTTAACAATGTTTCAAAAGAATTTCAGTATTTTGCAAAAATGTTGAATACTATTGTTTAAGGTATGAAAAGTTCATTTGGTTGCGGGTAAAAATCCGAGCAAAGAAAATTTATGAGACTTTAGGATTATATTCAAATTGTTAATATCTTTTTACCCAGACAACTATGGAGAGTTTTATTGCCATTTGACCTTTCATCACCTCATTGCTTATATGGTAATAATTCTAACTGTTTAACCCTACCTCTGTAAAACCACACCTAAAAACACCAAGTCAGAAACGTGCAGTCCAGTCAATATCTTTTGTTCAATTATTAATTACATGTATTTTACCGATGATGGTTGCATTTTAAAAACATCACTTTTTATTACACTAGCTTGCGGTACTTAAGTTTGAGATTATCTGTAACTGTTTGTTATCTATTGTTTTTATGACTGTTTCATTGACACTCATTCAACATCTATATTTCTATATGCATGAATTAAAAAAGAAGCGTACGTAATAAACATTCATCGGGCCTTTAAAGTTGTTCTGACCCACTACATCGTGCCCCTACTTAAAAAAGAAATATGCCAGTTTAAAAATGTTAAGATGACAACTAAAAAGAGATTGATAATGTCTAAAGAGAAGAAAAAGATGGCATGCAGGGCAGACTTGAAGTTGTTGTAAATTTTTGATATGCCATACTTACTATAACACTGACGAACAGGCGAATTACCATTGTTTGCTGAAAGGGGCAGAGGATGAAAGACCTTCGTAAAGCACACAACGCTTAAACACGGCTAGTACAGCAGACTTTGACTTGAACAACGGGAGAAACAAAGTGTCAGTGGGAAGGTTTAAATAACTAAAGAGGGGTAAAGATACACCAACCAAGAACCAAGCTACTTATATTAACATGAAGGAGGAGCGCCGTTTTCTTAACCAAAGCGTTTAAGACAACCTTCAACTGACAGCACGAACCAAAGCCTATATTGGCCATTAGCAGGCAGCAGATATTGAATGGAGCACTGAATTAAAACTATGCGTTCGGTTAAAGTTTTTCCACTGGAATTTGCATTTAATTCCTATGGTTAAAACTCTGACAAGCCCAGAAGCAATCCTTCGTCCTAATTATGAAGTTTAAATAAATAATAATAATAAATGTCACATTCAAAATCAATACACGAATTCACAATCCAGTCTGTCTTTGTGCAGACTTAACAATTTCCGGGACAGATTTTATGTCACAAAGAAAATATTTTGACATACCAGTAAAAACTCAATTGTTGTTTTGACCATAGTACGGTCAAGTGGAGTAAAGTCGGGTAAAATATTGCAATTTTGGATAAAACGTAACTTACGCAAAGCAGAATGTTGTTTTTTATGCAACACTTACCAATTATAGAATAATAACACATTAAAGATGTTTTGCCCAAAAATGCACGTTTTCCGTTACAATGAAACGTACACTCTTTTGTTCGTTGATAATATAGATAGCTGTCTTTCAAATCTTTCCCGACAATTATATCGTCACCCTGAGAAAAAAATGTTATGCCAGCAGGTGTCATTGGTTTGGCTTCGAAAGAAATAAAGCTTTAATATCATGACATGGGTAATTTCAAACAGAGCATTTGTGTGACAATAACCGTATTTTGCTTAATTTAGGCCTTTTGGGAGTCAAAATATTTTAAAAGGTGATAAACGAAATGTTCATTGATAATAACAGTCAGACATGTCAGAAACAAAAAAGATTTAAAATGAAAACGATTACTAATAAAGCTTTGAGATAAACGGCACCCAGGAGGGAGACAATAAATGGAAATTACTTTACAAATGCTTATTTAAGACTCTTTATACTATTTTTGCTTGAAGGATATTGTCTTGAAGTATATAAACATTATATTATTGCTTTACGGTCTGAGGATTAAAAACACGAACATCGTTCTTAATATGTTTCTAGAACATTACGAATTAAATTGAAAGAGAGACTATGATTGAATGATTTATAGGCTATATACATGTATGTACATGTAGAAGAGCCATATGTTAAAATGATATGATATTCAAACTATCTTGAGAGGAAAGGAAAAACAGAAGAAAAGTTATGTCAGAAATACGTGGTTTCCAAATGAAAATCTCCATTTACATGCGAGATGAAATCAATCTGTAGATGCAATTTTGTTTCAGCAACTCTTTGAATGACTTTGTGAATTCATCTAAAAATGTCGTTCAAAAAATTTTTTTTATTTCATTGAGTAAATTAGTACGATTTTTGCTTACGAACCGTTATGTTTATCAAATCTTTTCTGTTCCATAAGATGGTGATCCAATTATGTTGCTATAGAAAACAATGGGTTATAGATACCGTTCGAAACCTGCGCTATAAAGGCTTAATTAACAATATTGTCAAGGTTATTATTATCAATTCAATAGTCCTACAGCTCGCAATTCATTTGCAACAAATTTCAAAACACTACAATCTGAAAGACGCAAATCTTTGCAAAACTAGATTCGGATTTCTCTAAGAATATATGTCTGCTAATAACAAATATGTGGCAATTACTTGGGCACTATAGTCAAACGCCTAAAATTTGATGTTCAAAAGCCGTTGATGACCTGAAAAGAATAAAATCAACGAGGTTTTAGTTTATTTTGAACTATGCACATGTAACGACACCGGTAAATTCCAATAGGAACTAAATGTACTCGTAATTTTGCACCTATAAACCCGATTTATATCGATGAAGAATATTTCCACTCCATAAGGCTGACTGTAAAATACCTCCAAAATAAAATATGATGGCATTCAAATGTAACAATAATTGGCAAATAAGTGAACAATGCAACACTTAAACATAAAAACACCATCCAATACATTACAGGATGAACTATGTTCATCGGGAAGTTTTTTTTCAATTGTCAGAATAAATTCGAGGTGTCCATGTAACAAATGAAAATATATTACTTTCAACTGTTGTTTAGCACCATCCTTGCATTGAAACTTTTTGTAGATTTCTGAAAAGAGTATAGAAAAAAGAGGTCTTTTATTGTTACAAACGGCTACATTTTCCAGTGGCAGACAAAAGTCGTTTAACTCTGGTATCCGATTACTACCCCTTTTAGTGATTTTGATATATGTTAAACTTGTCTTCGTCCTGAATATGCACAAGATTTTAATTTGGCTCCTGCTGTTAAGATGCAACTATCAATAAATTAAACAAACATTTAATAAGGCAGGGCATTTCGATTTTAAACTATTGGAACTGATCAACCACTCGCAATCTACATTATAAATTCACAAAAACTTTTGACAATGTACAATTATTTTGAATCATTCGGTGTGCAACACTGAATATAATAGCTAAGTACTACTGTCAACTTTTGCATGTGGTAAGTTGTCAAATATGATATTTGTTTTTGTACCTGTTAAAACATAAAAGTAGTATTTAACACCTGTTTTGTAAAAGGAATTCGAAGATACCAAAGGGGCAGACAGAAATCGGACGACAGACAAGACCATGGTCAACAAAATGAAACGAAAGACAGATATAGAACACAAGGACTTCGGGGATTCCACGCTTTTGATCCCTTTGTTTTCGTTTTATATTTTAGTTTGTTTCAAATTCGTCTTGTCTGTTTAGACTATGTAATTTTGGTCTCTAAAAGGTATTCTACACTGGACTTAAATTTGACATTACCATTCTAAGAAGTTTATTTGCAGAACACATTTGAAACCTTCTTTTCTAATATTTAAATCCCTTTCAAGGCATAGTTAAATTGCATCACTACGCAATAAGATAACATTGATAATTCATTTTGTCAAGTTATCATGTGTATATATATCTTGATTTCTAAACAGAAGGCAAGGAGCACTTCCACTTCATTTCCGGCTATGATAGTCAATTTTTAGATGTTTGGGTTTTTTTTAATGATCTTTAACTTCTCCATCGCTTTTATTTATTTGTAGTTTAGGTTTAAATTGTGTGTCTGGTCAATGTTAGCAAATGTAAGCGTCTGAAGACTAATTTTAAATGAATGTATAAAGATTGCGAAAACAAAAGCATGGAAAGTGGTGGAGATGGAAGATATCTCAATCTTTAATAAAAATAAAGTCCAAGGGATAGACTATTTAAGGGGCCACTCAACACCGAAGGAAAACAACCGTGTGAAAATCATCAAGATTATTAATCATGTAAAATAAATGCATCTCAGTGGTCAAACTCTTTGCTGATAAAATTGCTATATATCAAATGAAAATTTCTTAAATTCATAGGTTTTCATTAATTGAAAAAAAATATCTACACAAAATATAAATCATATTGAATAATTGAAATTAAAGTGATTGTATTCGGTACCCCTTAAAAGATTTTGCTAAATCCTATCATATTTGGACAGTTACAAGCATTTACCTTTTCCCTAAATAAAGGGTTAGAACATGCACCTATATAAAGTACGTTCTGCCGAACAAATTGAATATGTGTAGCGAAGGTTTGTGCCAAAACAAAATAATCTGTTGATTCCCAAAGACATTTATGTACAATGCATATATTGTTGAACAAGTAAAAGTGCCAACTTGTAAACTAAAACTAATATTGATTGATCGATTGACTGAATTTTTCGTAACGTCCAGTGGATATTATTAAATGCAAATTCATGACGAAATCTTATGAATAAGTAATGATGAATGAACTCTGCCAGCTAAGAACAGCTAAAAGCTAAAGTCCACAGGAAGATATGCCATTTTACCCAGAGATATAAATATGACTCTTGGTCGACCAGTGTTTGCTTTTACTCCTAATAAGTTGCGTGCTTAACGAAGAACCATCAATTACCACATTTGATGTAGTTCTTAAATCGAACGCACAAACTTTCTCCCTCGCATTTAGCACTCTAACCATTACACCACCTTGGCGGTTTAATTATTATAAACAGTCAGTACAAAAATTTGTTGAATTGCAATAAAATGGGATTTTAGGTTGACTGTTTTAATATTAAAGTTCTCTTTACTAGTTTTTAAAATCCTCAGGAAGGTTAAAGGACTCATCGTTTTGTTACGACTGCAATACGTTTAACAGGTTAATAGTATCAACACTATACATTTACTATTTTTATAGAAGCTTTTAACTAAATGTATAACGTTACTCTACAATGTTATATGTCAACCAAATATCGCAAAATCACACTCTATCTCACATTATAACATTATTTTAAGTGTTAGATTCGCAAGTCACATAGAAAGAGTTGATTATTCGTGTCGGTATGTGTCAAAATATTGAACGAGATTTAAAGTCATGAATATGTGTCACCTTGTCCCAGTTAATTTGCAGAAGAGCATGAACAAATACTCAATGAAAAGGTGAAGCAAAAAATCTAGAGTAAAATGACAAAGACAATGGTAAGAAGAACGAGACTTGGCCAACGGAAGGAGACCAAGTGAAAAATACTAAGTTAGAGGAAATGGACATGACCAAACGAAAGCGACCGGGTGGAAAATCCTAAGAAGACATAGACAATGACCAACCAAAGGGGATCAGATGTTCCGAAGATAAAAGAAAAAGACATGTTTCTTGTGCTGTGTGGAGAAGGTAGAAAATCTCCCCGTGCTTGAATACGTATGCTCTTATATTTTACAGTTATG
>JAULBM010040120.1:0-10812 GCA_032357055.1 Geukensia granosissima
GAATTAAAATATGATTATTCAGTTTAAATTTCGTAACAATATGTTTTCCCTAGAAATATTATTTGCAATTATAGAAACAGTCAATACCACAAATTTGCGATCCAAGATGGCGGAAGACACCCGAACCTCCTTAATATATTGTAAACCAATTTTTTTCCCAATGACTTTATGAACAATTAAATATAAAATAGAAGATGTGGCATGATTGTTCTTGAGACAGCCATAATAGTTGAAATTAAATTACTACAGGTCCCATTACGGTCTTCAATAATGAACCAGAGTCCATAACATAACAGAAGCTGGAAAAGGCCCTCAAAAAAGAAAATGTGAAACTATTAATAAAACAAAATAATCTACCTAATCTATTGAAAAAATGGTGAATGAATAACAATAAATGACATGTCAGGCATCACATTTATTGAAATTTAGCTTTTGTGTTTTAAAATATTTGCTTTGTTACAAATGAGAGGTAAAAAATTGCAATTCCCAGTAGGTGATTGATTAATTTTTTTGGCATTTAACTTTAAGTGGCAAATATTTCATGGATATTCAGGATGAAAACAAGCTCAAAAATTATTTAAGAAGTGGGATGAGACACAACATGGCAATGATTTTTCACAGAAACTTGAAAAAGGAAGTGATGGGTTGACTGAACAATTTAGCCTTTCCTAGCCTTCCTTTTTTCATTAATTTGAAATGTTTTTTTTTTTTTCAGGGAGTGTATCATTCTCCAAACATGTCACCCACTATGATTCATGGACTTTCTGTATTGTAACCTGGCAACCCCCAAAGTGAGACCTCCCCTTTCCAGCACCTGGGGATCCCATTGGGTCAGCTCTGTGTGTCCACCCTGGCAAAGTAGGTGATAGCATGTGAACTAAAAAAATTGTCCCCAAAAAAATGGAAACAGGTGATGGTTAACAATCTTGTTCCATCATTTAAGAACCACAATTTTTTATAATAAATCCAAAGATTAATGTAGTAAAATTCTGAAGGATTAGCCCTGCCACTGACTCCTAATTGGTGCCTCTGCTGCACAATAAAGTTTTGGTTTTGTAATGCAGCTTGTTTGGGAAAAACTATGTACTAGACTCAATTCTAAACCATGCATCAACTGATTCATTTTCCCAGAAAATATTCACAAAGCAAAATGAACTGATAGTGCAGTAGCCAAAAGGAGTCATCAGTGGGTGTAATTCATTGAGCCAGTTCATTAAAAGTAACACTGAAAGAAAGACATCATTATTTACAAGTATTAAGGCTCATTTATATCTCCTAAGCGATCATCGCGCGACTGACGCACAAAAATTGCTGACTGTTTATACTTGTCGTAGTTAGTTTAAACTTTTAATCTCAGTTCAAATTGTTCTACATTGTGTGTTAGTCATGCTATGTTCGGGCGACAGTCGCGAGATGTTGCGCGACAAAGTATAATTGAGCCTTTACCTAAATCAAAAAATCATCAGTTATCAGTTATACTATTAATACATACCTCCTGGATGGGGTTAAATTCTGGATCATTCAAATTACGTAAAAACCAAAGCACACCTGGTCTCAACACTTCTCTTAATAACAAGATAAAAGATGCAAAATAGAAGACATAAACCATTCCCACCAACCAGTGTATAAACATAGACGTTCCTGGTGCTAAGTGAAAACTGTTCTTCCTATCCTTCAAGGCAGCATCAAACATCGACTACAACAGAATTATTACATATAAATGTGGAACATAAGCTACTAAAGAATTATAGCATTTAAGAATGGTTATTTCTAATAACCAGGCAGTGCCAATTACAACAGTGATTCATTGAAAATAATATCCCGGTGATTTTATTATCTTAATATATTCTTTTAATTACGCTGTTTAAGGGTGTGAAATTTGTTTTTGAAAATTGACTTGGCCAATCAAGATATTTGAAGTTACTATATATCCATATACATAGTTAATGTAAGAGTTATCTCCCCTCCATAATACATTCCATGTAATTTATATCTCGTGTGTCCAAGACAATATCCAAGAAATAACTTACCATTTATTAGTTGTAAAAATACTTCAATCAAACACTGCAATAAAATTACTGGGTTTTCGTCCACTGTGAATCACCCCCTGCCTATCCATGCTTTAATGTGGAACACTGATTACAACAGAATTATAACATTTAAATGTGGAACATATATATGATATAAAGATTCTCTGTGTATCTTTTTATGCATTTCTCACAAAAAATCATTGTTATCTAGATGTATCAAAGATTTTATCTGAAAAGGAGAAATTTTACAAGCAATCTATATTGTACTATTGCGCTTGATCCCTAATCTGACTAATGGATAGATAATATTTTAGTACATACCAGAGAACATATATCAAGCCACCAGCCACAGATGAGAGGGAAAACTCCAATCTCAATCACTACCAATAACATGACTTTCACTACTATATAACACAGTCCTAATACTCGTCTAAATCTGAAACAAAAAATTATTTTCCACTAAAGAAACATATTTCTAATACTGGTCTAAATCTGACACAAACAAGACATACTGTGAGCAAAACTCACAAAGGATACCCCCCGCTCCCCTATCACTTAAGTTGAATGATCTGCCCTTGGAATAAAGCACAATGAATGATCTTCCCATATGCAAATGTACACATTGTGTCTAAGCTTCATGTAAAGTTTCATTGAAATCCATTGAGCGCTGTTGGAGGAGATGCGCTTACAAGTTATGCAGACAGACGGACGGACAGACAGACAGACAGACAGGTTGATTCCTATATACCCCCCAAACTATGTATAACAAACAAACAAACTTCTTCTTCTACAAGTAGAAAAATATGATACCTTGGGAAGTTACAAATGATTACTTATTTCTACCTTTATTGAGAAGAGGAAAAAAAACCTGGTCTGAGTTAAATTTTTATTATAGTGTTCTGTATACAAACTCCACACATCTAGTTACTGGTGAAAATCTATAACAGCAAACAGAGATTTACATAACAATACTGGTTTGGTGGAGATTTATACATGCAATGCAAAAACTGTTTATAAAGTCTACAGAAAGCCATAAAAATCAACAATATTCACAACACATTCAAATAAATACAGAAACAAAACACAGATATAACAATGTACTGATAATATCATTATGCATATACAAAGCAACAACTCAAATAAGAAAACAGTATCACAGATCGCTGTCGGATATCACCCTGTAAAGTCCAATGTTTCTTACTTGAAAGAACTAGAAAAACTGATCTATGTGATTTAAACAAAGAACAAAAGGAATATTAGAAAAAACTTGTCATTTATTGAATAATAGCAATGAACTCTCTTCATCAAACACTTAGAGTTGTTAAAATAGCACAGATTCATTCTCAATTAAATTAAAAATGTATGACTTATAGCTAAATTTTTGTCTTTTTAATATGTTTAGGCTGATGCCTTTTAAAAGGGTGTCCAAAAATCTGAAAATTCTATAAGTGGTGTATGTTCAGGGGTACAATTACAAGCTATATCTACCTTAAAACAAAAAACAAAAAACTTAAATCACTTTGTGCCTTTCCTATTCTTCTTACAAGATTTGTTATGCAAAAATAAGCTATAAAATTTGATGTAAAGGTTCTAACCTGCATATATTAAGACAAACAATTTTACTTTTTTAAAACATCATCCATTAACATTACAGATCTATAAACAATGATTGTTTACTTGAAAAATTCAATAGCAGAAAATCACACATTATAACAATTAACAGCAAATAAAAGTTAACGGCATTCTTAATATAAAATACATTGTCTGGATTATTGATTATTTTAAGATTAAGTAAGACATTTTATAAACTGTTAAAAATATATAACAAAAAAAATATAAACATAAAAATGGTTATAAAACTTAAAAATGGCAGATTTTAATCTTAAAAAATATTGTAGAAATAAATTTTCAAATAATAATTATATCCTAAAATTATGTTCATAATGGCAGAAAATGTAGCAACAAATTTAGTATTTTTAATTGACACCTATTATTTTATCCACCTCTGCTGGAAGAAATGCTTAATTATAGTTTATGCCTTCTCTAATCCTGGAAATCCTACAGAGAATGGGTTCCCTGTATGGAATCCAAGGGGTGGGGCACCAGATGGATAAGTTTCGTGTTTCATTACAGGCTGTGTTAGTGGTACATTGCCAGGGTATCCACGGTCCTCAGCGTAAGTCTTGTCACGAGGGTAGGCATATGATGGATGTCCTGTATAGACCGAAGGAACAATGCCTGGCTGGGCCTCTGGTGGAATCTCAATCTTACCTTGACCCTGTAATGTTAAATTAATAATAATCATAAATAATATACATCCAGGAGGTTATTTTGACATTCATCAAAGTGTGTGGGCTATTGGCTCATTGTCAAAGGTTTTATAGCAAATTCCCAGACAAGGAACAACAATAAAAATACTGTTCACTTACATTTTGGGCTTTCATTTACTTTTAAGGAGCCATTATTTAAGGATTTGGATAATTTGTGTGATAATGGTTGAACTATGGGTTAAATAAAGTTAGAATAAGGTTTAAGGATTGGTTAGGGTTGGAAATAGAACAGATTTGAGCCTCATACAATAGGTTCCAATGAGGGCCACATTTTGAATCAATTGTGTGTTATTTGTTTTCTCATCAATGTATCTTTACTCTATACTGATACTCAACATACTGACTAGTGATGGTTTAAATTTGTATTTACCAAAACACAACAAAATATTGACCTATTGTTTCTATGTTTTATTTAAGAATTTAGAAGAAAGCAAAGCTGGTTTAAATGTTTTTACAATTCAGATATTTATTTCAGCAGGCAGACGATAACATGGAAACGTTTCCTGATTTTTACTATTTTGTGAAAAATTCTTCAATGACTTTAAATTTTGAGAAAACGAAAACCTTAGCTGATGACAGATTTCAATTAAATTTAAGGATTATGCCTTCAGTTGATTCTGTTCAAACATATGACTTTAATTTCTCAACTGTTTGTTATTTATTTTCATAAATATTAATTAAAATGTTGATGTCTCATTAACTTTTTATTCCATAAGGTAAAAAAAAACAATAATAAAATTGGAATGTAGACAGTATACTAGCTTTTGATAAAGGAAACCACTCTTGTTGCAATTGACTCTGGTCCAAAATAATTAGGTAATAAAACATGTTATATAATGGGAGTGCAGGCAATAGACCAGAACATTTTGCTTTTAATACTGGCAATGATGCAAGTGTTCTATTGCTCTCAAGCCAAATATTCTGGTCTATTGTCTGCACTCTCATTAAATAACTGTATAATATTGTTTTTGCAATTTAGAAAAAATCCTTAAAAAATATTATAATCTTACAGGTATCAGCTGTTCCTGTATATGTAATGGACCATAAAGATGAGGACACATTGGTCTGGCTTGTGTATAAAGTCCACCTAGGGCTGCATACCCTTGATGACCACCAGCAGCTGTCTTTTCTGACACATATGATCCAACCTAAAATAAATACAACTATTATTGGTCTGTACCCATCTGGTTAAAATTTCTAAATTCTTTTGATGACTCAATGGGTGTAACCTGTTTAAATGCTGAAAGAAGACCAACAGGATAATTATAGATTATCATTAATTCCTCTTTTTATGTCAGATATGAAAGGTGGAGTAAAGATGACCAATGATAATCTGTTTATTATAAGAGTTCCCACAAGTTGTGAAACTAGTCTCTCTTATGATGTGTTTTATTCTTCATGGCCTTCTTGTCAGAATGTATAACCATAGTAAAATGTTGACATTTGTTTTGTCTGTGACATTAGCAATTGCCATACACATGTTGAAATAATAACAAATAATTGATTGATTGATTGAATCTTGCTTAATGTTCAGTGGCAAGTATTTCATGCATATTCAGGACGAGAGCATATTAATGAATGATGATGATGAACCCTGCTTTGTACTAGACCGACACCCTGAGCCGGATTTTTTAACGTGCTCGAACCCACGACCTTCCGCACTCGAGGCGAGCACGCTAACCATTACACCACCGAGGCGGTTGGGTGATACTAGAGGGTAGTTAAATAATAAAATTGGATGAAATAAACTATTTCAGCAAGAGGATTCTATCCGGAATACATAATTAACATTTTTTTTTCACTAAAATGTGAGTTTCAGAACTCATAAAACTAGCCATCGTACAAAAATCTTAAATCGGCCACTTTAGTTACTTAAAGTAAAATAATGAGATTTGCGTAAAGATTTTCCCGGCATTCCGGTTAAAAGTTTTTGCGTGCAAGTCCCAAAAGTTGAATTTCAGTTGACTCAGAAAATGTCAATATTCTATATGTATGACCAAGTGTATGATACTGGTCCGCACTACCTTCTCCTGTCAATGTGTTGCGGTCGTATCATGTTGCCCTTGATAAACACCTCAGTTTCACGTTTGAGTCTGAGTCACGTTTGAGACGTTTTTTCTGTCCTAACAACTTTTAATTTTTATTGGTGGTCACGTTGCAAATTCTACCCAATACACCTTCCTGCTAACCATTGCAAGGTGGCCGCCACATGCAGCGAAAAATTATTTATATTAGTATACCCTTTAGGAAATAAATACTGAACTCTTCTAAAAACGACATGGTCAGTTTGACCCGAACTTTCGAACCAATAAACACATGATAAAGAAAGACAGAGAAGACTAGGTTGTATATATATTATTTTTAATTTAGATTAATGAATTACTGCTTAATGTCTAGTGGGTAATATTTTAGCCCTATTCAGGACGGGAACAAGTAAGAAACAAAAGGTCAACATGTGGAAAATAGGATGGGAAATTTTGACTTCAACTATAAAGACGCGGATTTGGGTGAGATGGGAAAAATTTAGCCAACCAACCGCCTAATGGCCGTGTTGTAAGTGGTCTTTTACGTGCATAGATCGTGGTAGTTCCCTATAACTACCATTTAACGTCTCACTATTGGCGGGTTGTGAATTTATAAATCCCTTAATAAGGAATGCCTCATCTGGAGCAACAATCCCTACAGAACGGAGAAACCTAGTATTAATTCTTCTCTGGAAGGTTTAACACATCTAGCTCAACCAACAGACGCGTTTCACCAGCGGTTCAACCTGCTAGCGGAAAAACCTCCAGAATACCATTTGCCCTGGTCCAATATCGAGATAAAAGAGACCAAACATATATAAGGTTAGATAATTATTTTATTTCTAATAAAAAAAGTGGGTTTCTGAGTTTTATACATATAAAATCACTTTTAATTGCTTCCTCCAAAACTCCCCACTCAGAGGTCCTTTTGAAATACAAATTTATGCACATATACATAAACAACGTACAATTTTACAAAGTGTTGTAAAACCATTTGCATTTAAGAGGAATTAGCATATTCTTTAAAGACGTCTGACGAACACTTGTGCTGTTAATAACTGCATGGTCCATGTGGGGGCTCATGAAAATCTGCTGGGCTCACCATTTTCAAAAGTGGTGAATCCGAAACTCACCAACAAAAATTGCTACAAACTTTTATCTGTTGTTTCATGTTACCAAAAAAACTGCTCGATATATCGGTGTCGTCCCTCTTATACCTAGCTTTACTTAAATTGAACCTGGACTCAAATCCTAAATTGACCAATCAAATTGTCTGATTTCTTACAATTGAGTAAAAACTCCGATTGAGAATATTTGTGCAAAAGAAGTCTGGTACTACGAATAACTGGGGATTTTAATCTAATATTGACATGAAATATAGATTGGGTGTAGATAGTCATAATCAAATCAATTGATTTCTAAGCTGAAAACCAATAAAGCTCTAGATTATTGATTCATGGATTGTGATTATAGCTAGATCTACTAATTAGATATTGGTGAAATGACTGTAAGATTTATTTATTATTGACCTGTTATAGTATCGGGCGTGGCTATAGTTAAACACAACTTCCGTAAAATCATAGGTCACGATTTCGATTTAATGTTTTGTTATTTTCTCTTTTGAAATGTTTCATTCACCTTGAGTTTTTACCGTAATTAAGCCAATTTAAGAACATTTTTCATTTAGAATTTTGCGAGACGGTCGAACATGAGCATACATGAACACTCAATAATCGGAGCTTAGACACTCTGTGGCACTTTTAAATATAAGGGAGTTCAACATTGGTAATTTAATTTGTGTTTTTTTTTAATATCAAATATTAGCTTTTCTACATCCAATGTGTGGATGATTGGGACAATCATTGGATTTCACGATTTGTCTTTCCCCAAAATGTAACAAACAAGATATTGGACAGTGAACAGTACAGATGCAATGAAAAATAAAAGTTATGGGAACAAATACAAAGGTGATCACATAAAATAATAGGAAAACAGAATCTATAGAGGTCTTATACAAAGGTAGAATCTAAAAATCTTAATTTTATCAGTGAAACCTTCCTCGTCACCCTTAATGATTAACACCGGATTGGAAAATAGAATGTTAAAAGAAAGGTGGGAACTGCTTACCCTTCCGGACTATCTGAGTTTACCTCAAATTTTTTGTCGGGGTCCGAATTGTTCAAAGTTTTGTGATTTTTATTTTATATGTTATGTTTCGTCTTATTCGTGCTTTTTAGAGTGCCGTGTCTGTCGACTTTCCCCTTTTGTTTGGCTTTTCGGTTTTCTTTGGCTTCCGTTTTCCTCTCAATGAAAAGTGTAGTTGAATGTTAAATGACTGCATTCGGCCATCCTCGGTACGGAATCGGCCGAGTTAAGACGAGTGAAATGACAGATAAGATACCGAAATGTTAACAAATATAACAATGCATGTTAAACAATAAGAAAGACCACAAAATAGCTGACTATAAAATACGAGGCGCCATTTTACTATTTATCCACTCATACTTATAGGCATATGCAACAATCAAGAGGCAGCAAATACTTTTATGAATCCTATAGTGATTGGTTTTGTTGTGATAGCATTTTTCTATGAGGATCTTTGTCAGTTAGGTAATCTCTAGGTTTATTATTTATACTTTTTGGATTGCTGTCTCATAGACATTCATACCATATCTCGCTTTTCCAAACTGCTCTGTAAGGACATTCATAATATCAATTTGGAAGTCTGTGTATGAATATAGAAAACGGGGATGCGGTTTATAAAAGTTGCAAAGACGTACTTGCTATAGAAATAGCTACTTATAAAATAGATAGTTATTTGGCCTTCTAGGGAAACAAGTACATGTAATAATTTTAGTTTGAATTGCAAACATGATCATTATTTGACAAAAAAAAACATGCAGCGCAAATATCAGATCATATCAAGTGATGTATAGTGAGTGAAGAAAAAAAACACAAGTCAAAATTGTGTATATTATAATTTCAATAAACAACAACTCATCCAGTTTGATTGAGACACCATAAGACGATGCATTAGAGCGAGATCCATATCATGTCTCATACCGGAAAGAAAGACATTGAAGCCATTTCAAGATTTTATGACATGCAGAAATATTTCAGGTGCAAATGTAATATTCATTCGCAAAAATATATGTTATAGTTTTGGATTGACGGAAAGTATACCTAAAGTGTATTTCCGTGACTTTTTTCGAATAGGGGCATAAAAATTTGATCATGTGCATAACAATTTGCATATCGGACGTCTATATCTCTGCATGTTTCTTATGAATCATCAAACAGTAATATATATGGTAGGTCTACATGTAAATCTGCATAGACCTACTTGTACTTGTAAGTTTAATATTATTTATTACCTTTCATATTTGCACACCTTGAATGCCTGTGAATACATATATAAAGTTGATTTTCTCAAGACCAGACCAGAGAAAAGTCGAAGGTCAATTCAAGTCAAAAGACATGATACTCCAAAATTCTACAGAAAAGGTAGCCACAAGACCTAGACTCACTTATGTCTGATTATTTTCATTTTGCTTATTTTCTTGAAATAAATTCAAAAATTCAGCAGTTGAAATATTTCCCGCCCGCTGAAATCTTATACGTAAGGCCAAAACTGCTGAATTTTGAATTTCGGAAAATAAAAAAGACAATACAATTCTAGCAATTGGAATCTTTTTACAACCTCCACTCAGCACAAGAGAAAAATTCCGTAATAAGGCTAATACAAATTTATTTCTAGTTTTTCGGATTTTTGTGATAAAAATAGGTTTAAGCGAGCGAATTTTTTTTTCTTGCAATGGCAAAATATTGGAGCGGAACCTCAAAAACTAATGCGAAAATAACAGTTTATATTTTATTCCTTCATTTCTGTATTTTTAGGAGCGTGTGAGCAAATTTTTATTATTATATCCAGGAATGAGAGTGAAAATTTCTAAAAAAGGGAGATATATAAAAATGGGGCGAGTAAAGTTTTTTTGAAATTTTGAACCCATTATATTAGAAGTGAGCGAATCTGAAGAACTATTAATTAATTTGTAGTGGCCAAAATATATAAAATCCGACAGAAAGACATTAACATCTTACATACATACTTATAGATCTTGATATTTTGCTACTTTTCATCTGACACTGACCTCATAATGGATGAGTGACTTTGAGTAAAATTTCCGAAATTTATTTTAAATTCATTATAGAGAAAGGAGATGTGGTATAATTATCTATGAGACAGCCATCCAAAAACGTGCAAATAAAAACTTTTGCATGTTAATTTTGCGTTAAGGTCTTCAAATAATGGACACGAGATAACGGCAAGCTGTAAAAGGCGCCAAGTAATGGACACGAGATAACGGCAAGCTGTAAAAGGCGCCCAATAATGGACACGAGATAACGGCAAGCTGTAAAAGGCGCCAA